>QJNZ01000332.1:1712-94852 GCA_004155055.1 Monosporascus sp. CRB-8-3 | reverse complement strand
TCCAAATTTTCCCCCCCCCCCCTTTTTTTTTTACTTTATTAACCCGACCGGAACCCGTTTTTTATTATTTCGATCTTATTTCGAAACTCGTTTTTCTTATTATACTAGCCCGACCGGGTCCTATTTCGATCTTGTTTCTTTTATCATATCTACTCCATTAAAATCCTTTTTTTAATATCGCGGCCTTATCCCGGTATGCTTTTCTTATTATACCGGCTCGGACGGGTCCCTTTTCTTATTTTACGGCCTTATTCTGGCGTCATTTCCTTATTATACCGGCCCCGTTAATTTCTTTATTTAGTTAAATACGATAAGGCAGGGTTGTATAATAATACAGATCGGCTATTTTTACTTCTAAATTAGCGATTAATATTAAAACTTAAAAATCCTAGGGTTCTTTAAAATTGCTTAAAAATATTAATGTTATTTTTATTCATTAATTTTAAATTTCATAACTAGTTTACAAAACTAATATTACTATAAAAAAGTATAAGGCGTTAAGTTAATTAAATTTAAAAAAACATCTTAAAAGTTCCATAATAATTAAAAGATTAAAAAAAGCTTTAATGTAATAAATACTATATATTAATTAAGAAATAAATTAAGTTATTTCATTTATTGTTTACATAATACTAGTTTTAATTTTAACTTTATTATTTAAACTTATACGATAAAATTACTATTAAAAAGCGTATAATAATACTTAATATTAAATGAATTAGGTAAAGTATAATATTATAGTATAATTTAAACAGAGCTTATAACGTATAAGTATTATATCTTAAATTAATTATTAAACTTAAATAATTTAAGTTATATAACTTGTCGTCTTATATAATCTTAATCTTGCCATTTTACTATCCTGTAATAATAGTAATAGTAATTACGTAAATAAGTAGTAAATTAAAATTTAATAATATATAATATTGGTGCCCTGAGATTGATCGAGGTTGAAGAAGTCGTAAGACTGGCGAAGGGTCGCAAAGCAGCCATCTTATACGGATTTAAGGTTTACCGCGAAAAGCTTAACATCTTCTGAGTTATTATCTGCCTTTTAGGAGATTTCCCCTGCCAAACCGTAAAGCTAAAGGGTATAAGGTTTATTAGGGTTAAAGCTTATCGGCATTACGTAATCGGTTTCGGGATAAGGCTTTTCGCGACCGAGGTATAATTTATCGTTACCGTAAAAACTATTAATAGTTACCGTATTCGAAGATATTGGGTAAAGTATTTATCGTATTAATTATTGGTGTAATTATTTTGTATTTTTAGCTTAGCCTGGATAATATGGTTTGAACTTAACGATTTTGCATAATATATAATATTTTAAGTTAATAATAATTATAACATATTATTTTAGTTTATATATTATTATTTATTAAATTAATAACTATTACTTTTATATCTAGTTTATATTTATTAATTAGTACTTTAAATTATTAAAATAATACTATTTAATTCTGTAGTTTACTATTATATACTGCTATTAAAAATGAATTATAAAAATAAAAATATTAAAGTCGACGAGCTAGCTAGTTATATATAAACCAGCTAATGCTATACGCTTAAATCTGCTTAGGTTTTAATTTTTAATAACTATATAATTCTTAAGAACTTTATCTCGTTCCGACTATTTCTATATTTAAAATTTAATTAAGATATAATACTTATTTTTATAATTACGATACTTCTTTATAAGAGAGTACTTATATATAACATTATATTTACATAGTAATTTTTAAATTAAATTATTAGTTTTTTCCTAGGTTTATTATTTTTTATTTAATATATTAATAATATAGTTTTTATTAACTTATATTTACTTATTTCTTTTAATACCAATAGTCTCGTATTAATATAATATATGAAAACTTTATTTTTAAAAATACTTAAATACAGTTTTTACTACCGAGTTCGAGTGTCGTATAATATAACTTTTAACCCCTTTTCAGGTATATACGAAAATATTTATTAAATTATATATTAATATATTCCTGGGCTTATGCTTAAATTTTTCCGTTTAATTCTTAAAATAAATGTATAATTAATATAAAATAGTAAACGATTAAGTTATCGAAAACAGCCATATATACTAACGCTATACGTTAAGATAATATCTTTTATAGGCTATATTTATTACGTACAACGGCTAAGGTAGATAACTAACTATTATAACTAGTTTTACGAGTTATATTAATAATCGTAGTATATGAATTTATGGAATAAATATCGAAATTTATTATATTTAATAATAGTATATACTTAAGGTAATTTAATTAATTAAAAGAGTAATAAATATTTATAATTATATAATTCCCATTATTTTATAAAAGCTATAACTTACCGAGTTATAATATTACTAAGGCTTTATATTAATATACGTATAGTTTTGTAATAAACTACATAGTACTTTATTTACTCTCTTATATATTCTCTTTTAACTTAACTATTTTATATGTATATATTAAGCGGTTTACGTTATTAAGAACCTCCGGTATTAATACTTTTAAAACTTTATAAAATAAGTTATTATTATATAAAAAAAGAAAAGGAGAATATAGTTAAAACATATATAGTACCTTTATATATATAGCATATTAGTAACTGTTTAATAGCTTAGATAAGCCCTATAGTATATATCGTAATAAATAATCTATATATTTATTTAAACTTCCTAGGATTTTATTAAATTAAACGCTATTACTAAATTTAAATTCGATTTTAAAGCTTAAAAACTTATTAAAGTTTATTTATTTTAATAAAAATAAAAATAATTCATTATTAGGACATACCTTGATATAAACGATATTCTTTAATTTTTTTATATAAAGTTATTAGGTTTAAGCCGTATTATCTAAGTTAAACTAAAGATATAAAGTAATTATACCAATAATTAACACGATAAATACTTTACCTAATATTTTCGAATACGGTAATTATTAATAGTTTTTACGATAACGATAAATTGTACCTCGGTTACGAAAAACTTTATCCCGAAGCCGATTATTGCGTAATGCTAACAAACTTCGACCTTAATAAACCTTATACCCTCTGGCTGGTTTGGCAGGGGGAATCTCCTAAAAGGCAAACAATAACTTAGAAGATGTTAAGCTTTTCGCGGTAAACCTTAAATCCGTATAAGATAACTGCTTTGCAACCCTTCGCCAGTCTTACGATTAAAAGTATTAGATGTCAGCCAGGAAAAAGAGCTAGGAACTCCAGACCAGCCACTTTTTTCAACCTCGATTAATTTTAGAACTTCTTAAACCCCTATTAATTAAGATAATTAAAACATACCGGCTAAATCCGAATATAAAGTCCTAATACTCCGTACCTCCAAAATTTCGACGGAAACGGTCTTAATTAAATTACCTAACTTAAATAAAATAATCGGCCGAATAAAATATATTAATACCTCCGTCGATATTAACAACCTATCCGAAAAAAATTAAGTTTTGTTTTTAATTTTCGGATACGATTTAATTTAAAACAGCGGAAATAATCGGTTTTTGCGTAAATTTATATTAAAAAATATCCGGCTTATAAAAAAATTGCTGGCAAAACTGGAAAATAACGATAACGGGTTTAAAAACGTTAAAGTTTAACTTTTAAATCGATATAAATTAAAGGATTACGAACGATAATTTATCCGGCTGCTTCAGATTGCGAAAACCGTCCAGAATTCCGTTAAGAATAGTCGTCGATAAGGGTATAACTAAGCAATCTGAAATTACCTTAAAGTAAAACGCCTGTAAAGTTGGGGTTTGGTAAAGTTTAGCAACCGATAACATAATCTATCCATTTATTTAATTTGGTTCCACGGTTACATCTCCTTTAAAGAAATTAATTTTTTTATAAAAGGCCGGTTATTAATTAAAGATATTATGCCCTTTTTATAATTTACTATTCGATTAGGTTTACTTTTATTTATAATACTTAAATCGAATTTCTTAAAATTCGAAAAGATTTATTTATTTATTAACGGCGATATATTTACCCTATTAAATTAATATCTCTTTATAATATAATACGTTAAAGCTAATATAAAATTCGAAAGTGTTATATTTTTTAAAGATCCCTTTATATAAAAGCTACTATGTAGAACCGCATATACGTTATACTATTACGCTAAGCGTAAAAGATTACCGGTATGATCGTATTAGTATAGATTAACTAACCTCGGACCCTACTTAATAAATAACCCTAACAATGAATAGCTGTTTTCACCTAAACACGCGATATTTAAAAATTAATAACAAATTAACAAAAATACTTGTAATAATTATTCGAATTCTAATAATAGTTAACGTTATATAATATTTATGTAAAAAGTATTATTATAATATATAATGTTATATTACGCATATAACAACTATATATTTTATAATAAAATTAAGGTAAAAAAATTATAATATAAAAATTAATAGAAAATATTAGACCTTTATATATATAACTTAAATAAATTATTAACCTATAAAGATATATTTGTTTTAAATGTAATAATAAATTATTATTTAAATTTTATTTCATAATTTATAATATATTTATAGTATAATAATACAAGTTAATTTTTAATAACTTTACTATCAATCTTAATTTAATAATAACCTTTTTAAATTACTTTATTACTAAGTTAAAACTTATAATTAAATTATAAAAATAGTTTATCGCGTTTTTATTTAATATGATTTAATATAAACTTTTATAAAAAATATTAAATAAAGAAAAATGGTATTAAAATTTAATTATATATATATATAATTAAAAATAATAAAGTGTAATTAAATTATCTATTTTAATAAATATATCTTTTATAAAATGATAATTTTATTTTTATTTTATAAAATTTATATAATTAAATATATTTAATAAAAGTTTTACAAAATAACTGAGGTTTTTATATATTATTATAATAAGATTAATAATATTATATAAACTTTAATTTAAAAATAATTTAATTTAATTTAATTGGTTAAATAATTAAATATTAATATTTAAATAATATATATATATATTAATAATAAAATTTAAGTTATAAATTTAAAAACCCGATAAAGATATCCAGTATTTTTATATTATATAATATACAAAATGGTAAAAATTGTAGTTAGTTTTTTTCTTCCTAATAAATTTAAATTAAATTTTAACAATTTAAAATTTAAATCTTTATCTTATTATTTTAACAATTTTTAAAATAAAAAATATTTAATTTAATATATCAACCTTAACTATATATAAAACTTTATATTGTTAATGTTCTATTTATATAAAAATATTATTATATATTAAGGAATTATTATTTTTATTTATTTATTAAATAATATATTATTTTTAAGTATTTTATTATATATTATACATTAATAAACGGTTACATTATCACGTAATTAATATATATTATATGAAATATGTAACGTATTTTCTTATAATATTAAATTTATTCTTATAAGTATTTTTGTTAATTTGTTATTAATTTTTAAATATCGCGCGTTTAGGTGAAAACAGCTATTCATTGTTATGGTCATTCATTAAGTGGGGTCCGAGGTTAGGTGCTTATAGCTATACAGGAGCTCTTACGCTGTTACGGTAAATAAGGTCGTAATATATTACTCTCCTTCTTAGTACTTGGCCCCAAACCTTAAAGATCATCCCGCACGGCAATAAGGTAACGATCGAACCTTATCGGCGAGGCCCCAGCTATTTAACCCCTACGATCAACCCCGCTTTAACCTAATAGCTATATATAAGCTATTAAGTTACTTAGGTCGTAATATTAAAAAGCGGATCTTAAAGTAAATTTATTAGGCTTTATTAACGGGTTAAAAACTCTAGCTTTAATAATAAGATAAAAGAGATATATAACTAAGATTACTAAAGTATAATAACTATATAAATAAATTATTAATAAAGAGCGGTAGTAAATTATAAAGTTATTACGTTAATAACGGCGTAGTTATAACGTGCTTTAAAAACGACGTTTTTAACGTTTATATTAAAATATAATTAAAAATATTACGGATGAAAGTTATAAATAAAGAGCCTTAATATTATAAATTATACTTAATACCTCTAAAAAAATATATTATTAAAGTAGTATTTAAAGCTCATTTTTAAAAATAAGTAAAGTAATATAATCTTATTAATATATGGAAAATTAGTTATAATTAAAAAAAGTTTCAACGAGAATTTATAAAGTATTTTTCTGAAAATAATAACTTTAACTAAGCTAAGGCTTAGATATGTAATTCCCTTCGGCTGGGTTTAACAACATACGTAACTAATATAATATAATAATAAGAGATGACCTATTTAAGAAGAGACTTCTTTATTCCCTCTACCCTTTCTCCGACCATTTCCTTCAAATATCTTGTATCTTAATTAAGTACGATTATTTACACTGCCCGAAATTTCCCCCACTCCCCTGTTCATGCGCTATAATGCCACAGAACACCTTCCCATACTCGGTGTATATTAATCTGACCTCGCGGGGCCGATCCTTTGGTTTAGAGTCGGTGTTATACTGGTGTCCGTCCGCAAAGATAGGTAATTCTAGGATCGGGCCTCGTTCGTGGCACCTGTAATCGGCCCAGATGAAACCTTGAAAGTTCGTGAATTCGTGCGGGTAGCCCGAGCGGCCAGTCACGGTCTGCAGAGGAGTTCTTATTATAGGTTTAAAGTAGAAAGATAGTTTTAGGAGGTGCTTCAGTAGCGATGGGGGGCATGAGTAGGAAGGATATAATCAGAGAGTAAAGTATGATTGTAGTCTTGGTGATTAGAATGTACTTACTGGAGCGGAGGCCAGGTTGGCAGCAGCAAGAGACAGGTCGATCCAGATATCTCCCAGTGCGTTTTTACACCTCACTTCCTATTATAGGCCAACGGTCGAGTATTAGCATCTAGTGTTCGGTCTGACATCTGCGGATGCTGGCTTACGGCTCGTTTGGCCAGGATGGACGTGGAAGAATCTAAAATCTGTGGTGATGATGGCAGGGTTCGAGCTTGTATGGCCGTGCTAAGACAAGCAAGTGTGATGGTTGAGAACTTCATCTCTGTGTAGAACCGTGATAGCGAATAAAAGTCTGTTAATGAAGAACTACAACATGTTTCCTGTACAAAAACATAAGAATTGACAGGAGATTTATATGTCATCCTCCTCCTCCAGAGAATACTCTCTGCCATAACATTATCCAACCATCAAGCTAGCAAGTTGTACCGTTACCGCAAAGTATAAAGGAGAGCTACAGGACGTTTACTATGGCACAGAAGTGTAGACTATCCAATGAAGTCACTGCAGAGAATTGGCTTCCGCGGTGCACGGAAAACAGAAAAGACATCAGCTTACTCAGATAAGCAAATATGACCTAGATGTCTAGACCGATGCAGTGGATTGACTGGGAAAAGTTCAGCTGACATAAGCCAGCTGACATAAGCCAGCTGACACAGTTTGCGAGGAGATGCAAATATTAGATAATAAGCCCTGCAATGGCAAAAGTTCGACTTCGCTACCCACATTCCCCCCCTCCAGCTCCCCTAAAATTCCACCCAACCACACCAAGCAACATCTACCGACTTAACAAGTCTGAAACACCATCTACACCACAATGACCTCTTCGCGCACGCCGCCATTACTCTACCCCGACTTCAGCTCTATTCTCAACCGTAACTCAGTCTGGGCTATTGAAACTAAGATGTACAATATTCTCACCGCCTACCTCCAGACTCCTGACTCCCAGCCCACTCCAACTGCCTCGATACTATGTTCTCTCTCACCTACTATCCGCCAGGACGAAGATAGCACAGGAAAAGAACATCCCGAATCGTTCCTCTGGGAACTCTGGGACCTTATCTACCGTCTCGCGGAGCAGATACCTTTTACCCACCCAGCGCATCAAAAACTCGTGGATATCATTGCTGCAATTTGCGTCTTGGGGTCAGAACCGGGCGGCTCGTTCGGGGCGGAGATTATGTCCTGCAATCCTGATATCATGACACAAGCGCTCTCTGAGCGTCTGGTCCAGCTGCATTCCGATTCGGTGTTAAGGTCCAACGACTTCGATCGGTGGGAATCGCTGAACGGATTGGCGGCGAGACTAACGGCACTTGGACTTTGCGCGAGGTTAAGCGATGCGGTGATTGCGATTTCAAAGGCTCTGGAACGAACGGGGCTAAGCAAAGGAAACGGAGTGAATGAAGAGGTGCAGTTGGAGGCCGAGATGCGGGTCATGGCGAGGTACGTGGCGCTGTGCGGAGGGGCGGTGTACAATATTGTGGGAGACAAGTCTTTTCAAGGCGGTAATCCGTGGCGAGGCGAGAGGGGAGTTGCGAGGCAGCGCTGGGAGTTCTGGTTGGAGAAGTTAACAGGCATGTTGCGGAATGACAGCTTGGGCGATGGGATACGGAGGCTAGCTGGGGAGGCTTTTCAGGGCATGTATCGAGCAGAGCAAGAGCAAGGTACGTAGCGTTTGCTGTATGTGATAGACACTACTCGCTGACTCCACAGATTACGCCGCGAATAATAACGCGCGCAGAGCATTTGCCTCGAGAAATTCGGCAGCCATACATTAAATCCAATAGTAGCTGAATCATGGCCGCAGGCTTCGTCAGCTGACACGAGTACTGTTTTCCACCCGTTACATAACTTGCGACGAGGCCGAATGCATGATAGGTAATATAGACCCCGCACCTGACAGTGGATGTGCTGTGTTGCTGACCGCTACATTGTAATCCGCTGTAATCCGCAGAGATCTGACCGACGTCGAGGTATAGAAGTCGGGATATTCGAGTGTAGGCATTCTTCCCCTGGATTCAAACATAAAAGATCGAGCTTCCAAGGTCTATTTACTTTCCTTATCAATAATTCATCCACTTCACTTACAGCAATAACATCCTCGGCCTTAATAGATACAGAACAACGCAAATCAGGGACCTAACCTTTATTCAAATCACTCGATCAACAACAACAGTTATCATGATGTATCCTACCACCCTCATTGCCATTTTTTCGACATTGATGGTTATCACATCCGCCAGCCGCTCCTGCCATGGCCAGACCCTCTATTGCGGGCACAGTCTTAAGTCGAGTCGAGGCTGGTCAACGGACGATATTACCGCCGCACTGCAGAAAGGACAGCAATCCTACCCCGCCGATCTCGAGGCAGACGGGTACGATAATGCATTGTTTGAGTGTGACGGACGGTCGGGAGATGATGCAGTGTGGTATAGGACATATTGCGCGGATACAGGGTGCCGTGATGCAGGGCCTGGCCATTCGGACTATTGTAAATAACTATGCTAGGTTGGATTCGCGGTTTCTATTTACTCGACAGGAAGCAGTAACTACTGATTTGGGGCAGGGTACAGAGGTCTAGGATGCCACTCGGCTGATCAGCTCCTTCGGCCCGCATATGTATATCAGTAGTTCCATTTCGCTAGGCGCAACCCTAAGCAAGTTCATTATCGCCATTCTTAGTCGTCTTTAACACGACACCAATACAATTATGTTACCTTTATTTTCTCGACGAACCTTAACAAGATTTAAAGCCCCTTACTAATTAAAACCGAGTCTCCTCGTCCCAAATTACCACTTAGATAGGTTTAATGCCCAGATTATTAAATAAAGCACCCTTTAAATTAAGCGATATTTAAATAACCTAGGTTTCTTATATTTATTATATCTCTTTATTAGTTAACTACCACCTTTACGTCCTTATAAAAAATTCGAATTATTCTACCGTAATAAGCTTTTTTTTAATATTCTTTATATATCGTAACGATTATATTAATTAATAAAGTAGTAAACTTAATCGTACGCGTTATAATAGAAATAAAATATTAAGAAGAGTATAACCTTAGTTATAAATCTAAAAGATTAATAAGTTTATTATGGGCAAATTATGTTGCATTTTTGAGGCTATAGTTCTGTCCTAGGTTTCTTATTTCTAACTGGGGGGGAGAGCAGCTAGATATAGGTTTAGCTTTTTTATCCTTGCAATTCTAAGGCCACAAATTAAAGCCCTTTTAATCCTTTTAACCTTTAACAATAACTTACCACATCTGCCGATACGCCCTTATGGCCCTAAGGTTGCTATGAAACCATCCAAACCTCGCCGTCGCCTTAAAAATTATCAAAAAGTTTTTCCATCCGTTTTATACAAATCTTGCAGCCTTTCCGGGATAAAGCTAATTTCGCATTTTGCATTACGCTTTAACCGTTCGTTTAAGTTATTTTTCCGTTTCGAGTAATCCTTTATTATATAACCGTATTTACTACAGATAAAGCAAAATAACTAGCCTTCCTTATTCCATAAAAACTTATTCTATCGGTTCTGCTTGGCGTTATAACTATTACCACTTTTTTTTTTTCGAATCTTTGCCTCGAAATTCGACAACAAAATTGTCATATACCTAATTTACCGTTATAATTAAATACTAACGAAATATTCTTTTTATTCGGCCTTTTTAATCGTTATTATCCCGAATCGAATTAATAAATATAATAACCTATTATCTAACGTTAATAAATATATCGATTTCGTTATACCGCCGTATTAGGTTATTAAAGTTTATTACATAATTTAATTTCAATTGCTTTTTATCTTATTTAACGAATTAAAACTGGGTTTAAAGGTTCATTTTTTAATTAATTCCTTTTGCTTTATATAAACGTTCTAACATTTTAATTATTTCCGTTCCCCTTATAAGTTTAGTAACAACTGCTATAAAGGCTTCCTTAACGTTAACAATAACTATAACGGCCAATTTGGCTTTATTAATATGGCTAAACTTCGCCGAATTACCGTTACGGTACCTAACCGCCATTAGGGCTACCTAAATAGCCGTTTTCCATATTTCCCAGTTATCACTGCTTCGCAGCCGATTTTCCTCGTTAAGCTTAAAATTAAAGTTCTTCCAATCCAAGTACGTATTTTTCTTTTCGCTTTCGCTTAATAACTTAGCAAATACCTTTATTAATTGTTCCATATTAAAGCCCTCCGGCTAACCGACGTCTTTTCCAAACGCTATTACTTTTCCAGTTACCATCTTAACTTTCTCTAATCCTTTCTCGAATTTTTTCTCGAATTTTTTCGGATATTACCGCGTTAACAAACCTTTACTTCTAATCGACAACGGCCCTACATATACAAACGTTTCAGTTCTATTCGAAACGATTAAAGGGATTTCAAAACCTTTTCCAAGGTTAAACCTTCGCAATTTCCTTGCTTCAAAACGCCCTTACGCCGAACCTACCGTTTTTCTGTTTTAACCTTCTGTACCAAAACGGAGCTGTACTTCGAATATAATACAAAATAAATGGATTAAGATATTAATTTTTCCAAGAAACGGAACCAGAAAATGCTACCATATGGGCAAATTATGTTACATTCTTAAGGCTATGGTTTTGTCTTAGGTTTCTTATTTCTAACTGGGGGGGAAAATAACTAGATATAACTTTAGCTTTTTTATTCTTACAATCCTAAGGCCACTAATCAAAACCCTTTTAATCCTTTTAACCTTTAACAATAAATCACTACATCTGCCGACATTTATATTATAATTATAATTTAAGGAATTAAACTTTATTTTTAATTAAGAAAATATTTAAATTATAAAAAACCGTAATAAACGCATATATTATATTTTAAATATATTTACATCCGTTATATTAGATGAAAAAAGGTCTATAATTTACGAGTTATTTATTAATCGGAACGATTATAACCTAATAAACTTAACGCGTCCTAAAACTGTTAGGGCTATAAAAAGAGAAGACCGACGGGAATTACGAGTTTCGAAGCTATCTAAAAGAACTTAAAGAGCTTAGAGTTTAAACAGCTAAGGTTAAAGGATAAGCTTAAAGGCTTTAAAGTACTAAAGCTTAATTAAGAATATATACGCTTATTATTTTTAATAAGAATTTTATAATTACTAATAACTTAAAGGGCTTAAAATATTTATAAGTATAGTTTTAACTGGCCTAGATATAACTAGTTAACTCGCCGATTTTCGTATTCTTAATTTTTATATTATATTTTTAATTTTAATAATAAAAACTTATTATCCTAAACAACGAACTAATAGGTTGTAGTAAAAAATGCTTATATTATTATAAAGTTTTACTAACTATGATTCCGTTTTTATTTATGAATCTGTTAAATTTATATATTAAATTAATTCGTTAATAACAGATTTTAATATATATAAGGTTAACTAGCTTTAAAGCGTATTATTTAAGCTAAGTTAATAAGATAAAGTAATTATATTAATAATTAATTGGATAAATATTATATTTAATATTTTCGAATAGAGTAACGATTATTAATCTTTACTGTTAAGATAAATTATACGTTTAAGTTATAAAAAGTTTTATTTCGAAGCCGATCATTAAATTTTCGTAAAGATATAATTTCTCGATTAATATCGGTTAAGGGGTTTATTTACGTAGTATTAACAAGTTTCGACCTTAATAAATCTTAAACCTTTTAACTGGTTTAATAAGGGAGGTAATTTAAACAATAAATAATAATTTAAATGGCGTTAAGTATTTCGTAATAAACTTTAAATTCGTATAAAATAGCACCTTTACGACTTTCTACTAATCCTATAATTAAAAATGATTAATATTTACTTAAAAAAAAAAGTATTACAAAGCAGTTATTTTTAACCTTAATCGATTTTACAGCATTTTTTTTTCAAATACGTATTAATTAAAGTAACTAAAATATAGCTGGTAATTCTTATTATATAATGTTGATATTCCGTAACTATAAAATCTTTACGAAAAAACGTTTCTCTTAAAATACTTACGCCTTATAAAGCGCTAAAACGAATAAAAAATCCTTATACATCCGTTAATATTGTTAATCTTTTTATAGAAAAATCGGATTTTACTTATAATTTTAAGATAAGATTTAACTTATAAAAATAAATATAATTATAATTTAACATTGTTTATAGCGGAAAATATTGGCGGTATAAAAAAACAACTAGTAAAATTAAACATAAGTAAGAAAGGGCTTAAAAAGATCGAAATTTAATTTTTAGCTCGATATAAAATATTTAAAAGCGTTAATTTATCTAACTGCTCCGGAATACGAAAGCGGTTTGAAATTTAATTAAAAATAATTATCAATAAGAGCATAACTAAGCAATTTTTAAAAAAGTTAAGATTTAATAATACCTAGTAACCGAAATAACATAATTTAATAATTTATTTTATTACGTTATACGGTTACCTCTGTTATAAGAAGAAAAAGATGAATATATAAATAGTAACTCGATAAAATATCATCATTTTTTTAATACGATATAATTATATAACTTAGTTAACAAATCGGACAGTTTCGTTATTTTAATTATAAATCTATATTAGAACTTAACCTTTATATAAATTGCTTAATATTGCTTTTATCGACGACGATTTTTAACGGAATTAGAAACGCTTTTCGTAATCGGGAATAACGGATTTAATTATTATTCGTAATCTTTTAACCTATATCGAATGAAATATTAAATGTTAGTATTTTTAAATTTATTTTAACTATTTTCCTATTTATTTAATAATTTATAAATAAATTAAATATTTCGGAGTTTATATTTACGTAGACGTTAATTATTCCCTTTAGTATATAGTAAATTATAATCGAAATTTAATGATAAAATAAGAGTTTTAAAAAAATACAGCATAAAATAGATAAAAAAGAGATAAGTTTTATTAAGTCGATAGTTTTATATAAATCAAGTAATATAAACGATATGTTAAGATTTTATATTCGAAGTTAAAAGATTTATTTTAGTTATTTTAATTACAAATAGTCCGAAGATAGTAAATCTTCTTAAAATAAAATAAGGTGTAAAATTAACGAAAGATAATAAAGGAACTATCTTATACGAACTTAAGGTTTTTTATTAAAAGCTTAATATGTTCTAAAATCTTATCGATTTTTTAAAAGGTTTCCTTTAATAAATCCTTAAGTTATAAAATGTAAGATTTATTAATGTTAAAATTAATTAGCAGTATATAAGTATATTTACCAAGAGATTAAAAATCGGTTTCGAAATACGATTTTACTGAAATAAAATACATAATATATTTTAATTATAAAACATATATATTATTATCGTAGGTAAAAATGTTAAATATAATATTTATTATATTAATTATCAATAATATTATTTTGCATTTTTAATAAAATAAAAGGATAAAGCTTAAAATTCTTTAATATTATATAAAATATCGTAGTATTAATTTAATAAATACATTTATATATTTAAATTTTAAAAGCTTCAAGAATTTTCTTTTAAAAATTGACTTTATTACGAAATTAAACGAAATTATCTTTACTTTAATTTAGAAAATATTTCCACATTTATATTACGTATATCTTTATTTATTAATATAAAGACGGTTTAGGTTATTTATAATTCTAAATCATTAAAAATACTGGGATTTATTTAATTAATATAAGAACCTCTTTTCTAAGATTATTAATTTACTAACCTTTTAATCTTTAATTTTCTTATTATATTAAGAAATATTATAAAGCTATGTATTTATTAAAGTTAAAAGAAAAACTAGAAATATTTAGTTATTTATATTTAAAAATCTAATTTTACCGTTAAACTATATAATTCTTTTTATATATTAACTAAAGAATTAAGAAATGGTTTATTTGTTATATAGATTATAATTTATATAAATGCAAATATTCCAGTTTACGGGTTTTTATCAATTTATTATTAAATAATAAACTACGTATAAACTCGTTAAAATTTAAATTTATATAATTAAAGAAAATCGTTATTAAATTGAAAGGAAGGAAGTATGAATTTTATTTAATTAAACAAGTGTATAGTTTCATTATAACGTTTTTATTTTACAAAGCTTCGGAATGTTTTAATATAATATGTTTTTTTTAAATCTGATAAGAAAAGGAATATCGTAAAAGAAGTAAAGGTCGTTATAATGTATACTCGCGTTTTTACTAATTAGTCGAATTCGAAAATCCTATTACATTATTACTAAGTAATATAAATTATAATATTTTTAACTTTAATAACTCCGGCGTTATAAGTAATAGTTTTATAAATGTACTAGATATTTATAAGATTATAGGTAGGCGTTTAAATATTTTCGAACTCCGGGTAATTTTTAATAACTTAGTTAAAGGTATAGGCGTTTTTTTATTATATACCTAATATTTTTATAACTTTATAAACAATTTATTTTATTCTATTTACTTTTAAGGGCTATTGATTTTAAATATATTTAATATTATTTAATATTAAAAATAAAAAGCTTTGAGGAATAAAATTAAATAATAAGTTTAAGTCGTAATTATTCTTTATAAATATTTAAATAATTTTATACTATTTAATATATTTAAAATTAAATATTTAATTAAGTTATCATATTATAATATTATTAATAATTAAGTAATCTATATATCTTTTAAAAAATAATTTCTTTTTTCCTTTATTTATTTCTAGTAATTTTTATTTTATTACGTACAAATTTAAGGTTTATTATTATTTCTATATATAACTACTTATATGAAATCAATATTAATTTTAGTTTAAAATTATATAAATCTTTTTTAAAGCGCTTTTTCTTTTATAAATCTTCACAGTTATATTTAGATTAATAATAATAAAAATCGTCTTAATATTATTATAGTAATTAGAATTATAAGCTATTTATATAATAAGGTATTTCTTAAGCTAGTTATCTTACTCGTAATTACTATAATATCGTAAATAAAGTTTAAATATTTATAATATTTTTAAATTTATTTATTTATAATTTAAAATATTAAAATAATATATTATATAAAGGTATATATTCTCTTTAGCAAAGATGTAACCGTAGAACTAAATTAAATAAATAAATAGATTATATTATCCGTTGTTAAGTTTTATTAAACCCTAACCTTCTTACAAATTGCCTTATTATATCCCTATTAATAACCAGACTTAACCAGATTTTAAACGGTTTTCGTAATTCGGAATAACCGGATAAATTATCGTTTGTAGTTTTTCTTATATCGAATTAAAAGTTAAATTTCTAAGTTTTTAAGCTTTTTACCGCTTATATTTAATTTTCTTAATAATTTCTTTATACAGTCGATATTTTTAATTATAAAATCGTTTAATCTTTAATTATTTTTATTTATATAAATTAAATCGTATCCGAAAATTAAAAGCAAAATCCGATTTCTTTGGAAAAAATTAGTTAAATTAACGGAAATATTAATATTTTTAATTTATTTTAAAGCTTTATTAAACTTAAGGATTTTAAAAAAAACGTTTTCCGTAAAAACTTTATAATTACGGAATACCGGTATTTTATAATAGAAATTGCCCGGTATATTTTAGTTATTTTAATTAATACAGATTTAAAAAAGTATCGTAAGATTAATGAAAAATTGAAAATAGCTGGTTTAAAATTTCTAGATCTTTTTTTGGTTAATATTTAACACTTTTACCTAATAGCTCAATGGTTGCGAACCTGGGTGTCTTTTTCAATTGCGACAGGCTTGGGTACCCTGTTTCGGTTAGTTTTAAAAGACAGCTGGTTCAAATCCAGTTTGGGCTACCGTTCCTTTAAGTCGCGCCAGCTTAAAGGAGCTAGACTATTAAAGCTTCGGTTCCGCTACCGTGTCGGCGACAATTAAGGGGTAGCTGGTAGGATTAGTTACGATTAGGGGCGTTAGGAACTAATTAATTAATCGGATGTATCCTATCGTCAATTACCGTATTAATAACCCGTATTACGTTTTTCCGGCCCTTGGCCAAAAAGGGACGGTTTTTAAAGGGGGTACTCCCCGATTATATCGTGTAATTCTTTGTACATATACTTAATAAATAGATTAGCTCCCTGTATGTATATATATAGCTAGATATCTTAATAGTACTTTATCTTATATTTAACACTTTTAATCGTAAAACTGGTAAAAGGTTATAAAGTAGTTATTTTATACGGATTTAAGGTTTGCTACGAAAAGCTTAATATTTTCTAAGTTATTATTTATATTCCAGAAGATTTCCTCTACCGAATTATAATGTTAAAAGGTATAAGGTTTATTAAAATTAAAGTTTATTAGTATTACGTAATCGGCTTCGGAATAAGGCTTTTTATAACCGAAATACATAATTTATTATTAATGTAAAAATTATTAATAATTGCCGTATTCGAAAATACTGGTAAAGTATTTATTATGTTAATTATTAGTATAATTACTTCGTATCTTTAACTTAGCTTAGATAATACGGCTTAAACCTAACGACTTATATAAACGTATATATATTATTAGATTATTATATAAAAGGATTTAAAATTATGCTTTTATATATGATAAATATTAATTTTAGGTGTTTTATATTAACAACGTATTAGAAAATACGATTTATATAGTACTAAAAAATTCGCAAATCGTTTTATAAATACGAGTATAGAATTTAAATATACGTTTATTACTACGTTTCTTCGTAAAGAAAAGTTTGGAATAAATATAAATATTATTTAATTTTATAACTATATAGTTATTAGTTATGGCCTAATAGCTCAGTAATTGCGAGCCTGGGTGTCTTTTTTAATTACGACAGGCTTAAGCACCCTGTTTCGGTTAATCTTAAGAAATAGCTGGTTTAAATCCAGCTTGGGCCACCATTCCTCTAGGTGACGCCAGCCTAGAAGGAGCTAAACTAATTGGGGCTTCGGCTCCGCCACCGTGTCGGCGACAATTGAGGGGTAGCTGGGGTTTAAAACCAATCGGGTTTAGAACCAGTTACGATTAAGGGCGCTGGGAACTAATTAATTAATCGGGTGTATTTTATCGTCAGTTACCGTATATTACATAACCCGTATTGCGTTTTTCCGGCCCTTGGCCAAGAAGGGACGGTTTTTAAAAGGTGCTCCCCGGTCGCGTTTATGCAGAACTATTTATATATATGTATGTAATAAACGGATCAGCTTATATATATATAGCTAGATATTACAATGGCACTTTACCTTATTAGTTATAACCTTAATTTTCTATTTAATGTATTATATTTAATATTTATTTCAACGTTAATATATTGTTTTATTCCGACTTTTAATATCGTTAGTTTTATTTTCTTAAATTTATATATTAGCTATAGTTTATTTATAATTAAATTAATTTAAAAGCTTTTATATAGTTAGTATTATTATATGTTTTTATATTAAATCTTATTAAATTCTTTTATTTAATATTAAATTCTATTTTAATTTAAATTTTAAATAAATTATTAAAATATTATTATAATTTAGTATATATTCTTACTATTATTACTTTAATAATCTTAATTCAGCTCTATCGTAAATATCCTTATTATATTTAATATAAATTCCGTTACTAGATTTTGATTTAATTCTTTTCCATATATAATAACGTATTCGAATTTAAAAAGCTATTTTATTTAATATAATTATAGTCCGATTTTTTTCTAAGTAATTATAAAGTAAATAAGAGTTTTATAATTCGTAAATACTTTAACTGGCTATAGATTTACTTTAGGATTATATTTAAATTTATTTAAAGTTATAATATTAATTATAAATTTCTTATAGTAATGTAAATAGTTTAATTTTATAATTTATAACTTAGAAAAGTAAAAGGCTATACCGTATAAGATTTATTTAATACCTTTACTAGTAAAGTATTATTCTACTTACAACGTTTAATACCTTAATTTTAATTTAATTAGTTTTTCCTAAATCTTATTTTACTTACATTCGTTTGCTAATTATAGAACTTTTAAAATTATATATTTCTTTAAAAAAGTTCTATTACTAGTAATAGAACTTTATTAAAACGTTATGTAATCTATTAGGAAAAGTTCGCAAATGTGAAAAATAATTATATTTTCGGAATATTAATAGGTATTTAATAGTATTTTGCTATTCATTTTATATAAATAAAATGAAAGATATTTCCTATTTCTTCAGACCTTAATATTGTATAATCGTTTATATATAAATATATATACCATGTATTCTTTCGACTTTTTAATAAGTAAAGATATTATCGGTATAAAATATTATTAAAATAATAACCTGTTTTCGGGATATACTATTAATTATTAATTAAAAGGTTATTAACAAGTTCGTTAATTAAAGAATTTAATAACACGCATAAATAATTTATATTTAAGCTTAAAACTTTTTTTATTAATGTTTTACGTTATTTCGACTTTAATAATACTTATATCGTAATCTAATAAATATTAATTAATTAAAATTTAAACGTTATTTAATTTTTTAATTTATAATGCTGTTAAATTATATGTAATAAATACTATAAAATTGTATTTAGCTTTCTTAATATAAACAATATTAAATATCCCATTTATAACGTAAAAGTTAAGTTAAATCCCCCTCTTACGTTCTACACTTCTAACGCGCCGTCTTATATCCGTAACGCCTTTCGATTTACTTATTAATTTCTCTCTTTATAAAAAACCGTATAATAACGTTTTAGAAAATTTAAAAAAAATTGCTTTTTTTGTTAAAATTTGCTTTTTCGAACGATATATACCATTTTATTTAATTCCGCGGGGCAGAAGTAATGAATATAATAAAACGTAAAACGTCTTTACTTTTACGTTTAAAGATTACTATATAAATAGAAAATATATTATATACTTTATGAAAATTTATTTATATGGAAAAAAGTTAATAATAATTAATAAAAGTTGTTATAAATTTATCAAGATATTTTACTTTAATTAGTTATTATATAAAGCTGCTTAGGTTATATACCGCCTATTCCTAATTTCGCTTATATACCGAACGGCTTTTAATTACTAACTGTAACTTTAATGTTTTTTTTAAAGAAAGTAACTCGTTTTCTCTACCGTTATTATAAGATTAGAATTTTTAATTATCCGGTAATTAATTATAAACTCTTAACCATACTTTTACCGAACTTTATTAATATATTATTTAACCGCTTTAAGTTATCCGTTATTAAAGGTAATAAGAAATATAATAAATATAACGCCTACGAAATCGGGATAATAAACGGCACAGGAGAAAGCGTTTTAATTCTCCGTTAAAAGTCTTAAAAATTCATATTTTTAAAAAGACGCCATTAAACGGTGATATATTATTATAATTAATTATATTAACGGTAACGGGCGAACCTTTTTATTACTTATTATCTTTAACGGGGACAACGTATAACAATAATAATTTCTTAATTTCGACGATAAAGTATTCGAAAATTACTACTTTATTACCCTTTAAAATTGCGGGATTAATGCAGTAATTAATTTAAAGTAATTACGTAGAATTTTATTCCTTTATACTACCCCCGCCAAGCTTAGAAATTAAAAACTTGTAGGTATCGACGGCTATATAAGTTATATTACCGAAATATATATACAAATATAAGTGTAAAATAATATTTAAATCCTGTTTGTCCTTATCTACGCTTCGTACGTCTTTTAACCCCTTAATATAAATATTTCTTCTACTTTAAATTAAAAGTTCCGTTATTAAGTCCGGAAACGTTACTTTAAATAAGCTTTCGAAGCTATAATAAAAACGAACTTTCTTTAAACGCTTTCGTATATATAAAAGAAAATTATAATAATTTTAAGATATATCGTAAAAAGCGAAATAGATATAAGTTTATAATATATTAATATAATAAAAACGTTAAAGGTTAAATCATAGATGTATTTAAATTTATATTGATTTTTAATTTCTTACTCCTCGACTTTTATACGTAAATAAACGGTTTAAATATTAAAACGCTTAAATTAATTAAGAATGTATTAACAATTACGAAACTCTTAATAAAAATCGATCTAATTTTCGAAAACCTTGCCCTACGGATTTTATTCCATAAAATTAGAAAAGCCTTTAATAAAAAGCATAATAAATTAAACGATACGAAAATCTATAATAATTAATTAATTATTATTTTTGAGAAATTAAAACTTAAGAAAGGCAGGAAAATACTGCTTGAATTAAACGAAAATGTCGTAAAAATAATATCCGTTAACAAAATAAAGATCAGGTTATAAACCCTATCGAAAAAACGCTTTATGAAAACGTTATAAAATTAAAAAAAGGATTAGAACTTTAAAAATAAATAAACTAACGACGATAATCCGAATTGCATTTTACTAGGTTTTTCTTTATATTGAATTAATTAAATAAGTGATTAATAAAATGTATTTATTAACGTTAAAAAGGTGAAAGGTAAGAGAACAGTCCGACTTATATATAACTTTAATAATATTCGTAAATTAACGGTAAAAAAGAAAGAGTATATACCGTTTCTATATGAGTTTATATTTCAAAAACCCGAGAAGATACTAGATTATTAAGTAAAAGATAAAGGTAATCTACTTTTTAAACGATAATTCAGTTTTTATAATTAAATATATAGGAGAATAGGAACTAAGAACGTAACGACCGAATTTAGAACTCATATAATATTTAAAAAGAAATTATTTCGGCTATAACAATAAGTAAGAGTTTAAATTAATAAAAATTCCAAAAAAGCTTAATATATTATAATACTAATATAAAAATTAAAGCGGGTTGTAGATATATTTTAATTTAAAAAATAATCGAAAAAAGGCCTCAAAATATTACAAACCTATTAAAAATTAATTTAGGTTGTTATATAATATAATATTATAATGAAATATTCTTTTCAAAACTTTTATTAATTTCTATTATATTTACATATAAAATTAGTAATATATAGGTATAGAGCTATATATTTCTTTATAAAGATATTCTATGTATAAAGTACGTATATATATATTTATATAAAGTAATTAAATGAAGAATATTATAAAACTCTATCTTTAAAGTAAAATCGGATAAAAAAAGTAATGTATAAAGGCGACTAGGTTTAAGCCGTATTATCGAAGCTAAGTTAAAGATGTAAAGTAATTATACTCATAATTCATACGATAGAGACTATATTTCATATCTTTAAATATTATAACGATTATTTATTTTTACGTATAAAATAAATTTTACGGTTCGATTACGAAAAACTTTATTCTAAAGCGGATTATTAAGCTCTTTTAAGCACATATTTTCTCAATTAATATCGATTAAAAAGTGTACTTACGTAATGTCTACAAGATTTAATCTTAATAAACTTTATAGCTGTTAATTAATTTAGTAAAGGAAACTTTTTAAAACGTAGATAATAACTTTGAAAATATTAAACTTGTTTCGATAAATTTCAAGTTCGTATAAAATAACTTCGTAACTTTTTATTAGTCTTATAATTAAAAATATTAGATATTAGCTAGAAAAAAGGGCGAAAACCTTTAAACTAACTACCTTTAACTTTAATCGATTTTTTAGATTTTCGAATTTCAATTAATTAACATAATCACATTATACAGCGCAATTCATGGCTGAAAATACCGGTATTTCATAACTATGAAGTATTTATAGAAATTGTTTTAGTTAAAGTATTTAAGCTGTATAAAGCTTTAAAACGAATAAAAATATCTATATATCCGTTAATATTACTAATTTTTCTAAAAAAATCGAAGTGTATGTTTAATCTTTAAATACGATTTATTATAGAAAAGTAAAAGTTTTTAAAATTTAAAGGTCCTAATAGCGGAAAATATTGGCTATAGAAAGAAATTACTAGAAAAACTGGATATAAGGAGAAATTATTTTAAAAACTTCGAAGTTGAATTTTTACCTCGGTAGAAGTAAAAGGATTACGAGTAATAATTTACCCGGCGGCTCCGGATTACGAAAACCATTTAAAATTTCGTTATAAATAATAGGCAAGAAAAGCTTACATAATTAAGAACATTAAAATGACCTTAAAGTAAAACACTGACGAAAAAGATAGATTTTAATAAATAATAATAACTGAGGTAATATAATTAATTAATTTATATATTTAATTTATTCGGTTTTATTTACGTTAAAGAGAATAATAAAGAACTTAATGTTGAAAATATAGTAATAATGGTAATTCCGTATAAAATTTAAAAAATGATATTTAAGGCCTAAAAGTATGTTAATTCTTACCGATATAATAACGGAATCGATACTTTAAATTATTTTAATTTTCTAGGCTGGCGCTATTTAAAAAATTTGCTTTCGAAACGAAATACCAACCCGTTATTTTATACGATTAATTATTACGACGGCCTGGAGTTTATATCTAATAAAAAACAGATCTTAGCTCGCTATAATTAAGATATTTAAACATTATTATATAATATTAATTAATTTTTATTAACAGTAATTTTATATACGTTTTACGAAAGATAAGCTACTAGATTTATAAATTCTTTTTTAAAAATAAATTATATATTTAATAAGTATTTAAAAGTTTATAAAAGTTTATAATCTTTCTAGAGAAGACGTAACCGTAAAACTAAATTAAACAAATAAATAGATTATATTATCGGTTGCTAAGCTTTACCAAACCCCAACCTTATAAACTGCCCAGTTATGCCTTTATCGACGACTATTCTTAACGGAATTCTAAACGGTTTTCGCAATCCGGAACAGCCGGATAAACTATCGTTCGTAATTTTTCTTATATTAATTTAAAAGTTAAACTTCGACGTTCTTAAGCTTATTATCGTTATTCTCTAATTTTGCCAGCAATTTTTTTATAAGCCGGATATTTTTTGATATAAATTTACGCAAAAACCGATTATTTCCGCCGTTTTAAATTAAATCGTATCCGAAAATTAAAAATAAAACCCGATTTTTTTCGGACAAATTATTAATATCGACGGAAGTTTCGATATATTTTACTCGGCCGATTATTTTATTTAAATCAAATAACTTAATTAAAATTATTTCCGTCGAAATTCCGGAAATACGGAATATTAGGACTTTATATTCGGACTTAACCGGTATATTTTAATTATCTTAAATAATAAAGGTTTAAAAAAATACTTTAAGATTAATCGAAGTTAAAAAAATCGTAAGACTAGCAAAAGGTCGCAAAGTAATTATCTTATACGGACTTAAAGTTTATTACGAAAAGCTTAATATCTTTTAAGTTATTATTTAAGATTTCCCTTATTAAATTAGCTAAAAGGCATAAAGTTTATTAAGGTCGAAATTTATCGGTATTACGTAATCGGTTTCGGAATAAGGCTTTTCGCAACCAAGGTATAATCTATCGTTACCGTAAAAACTATTAATAATTGCCGTATTCGAAAATACTGGGTAAAGTATTTATTGTGTTAATATTAGTATAATTACTTTATATCTTTGGTTTAGCCTGGATAATACGGCTTAAACCTAACGACCTTACATAAATGTTTATAAATATAGAAAACTATTAATATTGAAAATACGGTTAATATTAAAATAATTAAAAAGAATAATAGTAGTAGATATAATTGAAAATCTATTGTTATAAAAGATTTTAATAGAAGAAATCGAATTAAAATATATATAAGAAAGTTATATATAATTTCTGTATTTAAAAAGAAAATTAATATACTAATTAATAATACTAAATTTAATTAAGTAATAAGTATTAATCGTATTAAATTCTTTTTTATTTAAATTCGCGCTTAGAAATTATACAAAAGCAATAACGTACTTTTATATAAAGGTGCGTATTAAAATATAAATAATCTGTTTTATACTAGTTAGTATAATTAAATGATATCAGCAAATTTAAAATTAAATAATAATTCTCTACTATACGAATCTTTCCTTATTTATAGGACTTTTATAACTACATTATTATTTAAGAAGTCGAAATAATAAAATGAATAATTTGGTATAAAATAAGCAAATTACGTATAGGTTAAAATCGTTCACTTTTCAGCTATATCTATATATATATAATAAATTATTTTAAATTAATTAATTTTTTTATCGTAAAATGTTTTTATATTCTTTTTATAAATACGTACATTATATTTACCTTTACCGTAAATATTATATTATTATCTTTCCGTTTAAATTTATTTATAATTATTTTATTTAAATTTCATAAATTATAATAACTTATTATTATATTTCTTTTCGAATATAAATACCCTTATAAGTTGTAGATTAAACCTTTATTAAAAAAGAATTTCTTTTTATTAAAAACTAAATCTATTTTACGCTAAGAATTAGTTTCTTTTCGAAAGACAACCCGATTTCGTTTAAAACTATTTAGTTATTATTTTTAACAAAACTAAGAAATTAATTTATATTTATTAGTAAACTACATTAATAGTTTTAACCTTCTGTTCTAAGTAACGTTCCCGGTTTATCGCTTTAATAGTAGTTATAAAAGTTTTCGTAATTAAAGTAACTTAATTAATAAAATAAATAAAAATTGGATTTATAAAGGCAAAAGTAAAATATTTAAGTTTATAAAACTCTTGTTAAAACCGGCTAAGATACATTCTACTGTTATAAATCCCATTTTAAAATTAGCGGTTATTATAATAATTTTAATACCGGTTTAGCAACCGATTATAAAATCTTTATTAAAAATATGAAAAATATACCGTAATATAAAACTTTTAATATAAAACGAATAACGGCTTTTTAATACGAAATAAAAAATTAAACGTTAATATTAATAAAAGGATTCTATATAATATAATAATATCGTTAATTTTACAACCATTGTCGAATTCTATTAAATCATAATTTTCGAAACAGTCGAAAATAAAAAAAAATGTTATATTTTCGCTTTTTCGTTTAAATCCTTTGACAAGCATCACCTTTAGGTTTTATTACATGCGATTACTTATTATTACCTCTCTTTCAACTTTAAGATGTTTTGCTTTTAAAAAACTATATATACTTTTAATTTCTCGGCGTTTATTAAAAACGTAGTTTGTTTTATAAACGCACCTTTTTTTTAAAAAAAATAGCAGGTTTATACAAACATAATAAGTTACTTTTTAGAAAAAAATTAGCCGATTTAATTATATTTCCCGATAAATTACGATAATAGTTCTTAGTTTTCCTTTATAAATTATATTTTTAAAATTTTCGTAACTAAGAAAAAAACGGAATTAATAGAGATAAGTAAAGAAACGATTATCTTAAGCATAATTAAAACATTTACTATAACAAGAATATAATTAAAATTAAATTCATTAAATCCCGTTGTTATAACTCCCTATTTAATACTATTAATTATTATTGTAATTTTTAACCGGTTATAAAAACGGGTAAAAATTCAAGTTAATAATATAAATAATATAATGTTAAATCACACTTTATATATATAGGGAATTAATAAGCTTAAATCCGAAAAATATAAAATAAGTTAAAAAGGTAAAATAAATGAAAAGTTCAGCAGGTATATAATAACATTGTCAATTATTTCAAAAATTTCGGATTCGATTAAAGAGAAAATTCGTAAGAGCTAAAAATTAAAAAAATATTTTAAGCTTTTTATATACTTTATAATATATATATCTAAATTTTTAACTTATTTATCGTTTAACCGTTATTACTTATACTAATTTTTATATAAGTAAAAGTAAACTATAGGAAATTTAGTAAATAATAAGAATCTTTTTTCTCCGCTAACGATAAGAAATAAAAATAAGAACTAATTTTAAATGTGCATAATTTAGGGTATTATCAAATTTTTCTTATTTTCCTTTTTACGTTTATTTACGTTTTTAACGATTTTTAATATTTGTTATTATTATATTTATTATTATAAATACCTTATTAAAATATCTATTTCGTCGAAACTGTAAATATTTCTGGATTTCTTTTATAAAAGTTTCTAATAATGTATTTTTCAATTTAAATAAGTTCTAAGTTTTTTTTTATCGTTTAATAGATTTAACTATTTGATTATTTCCGATATATATTCTAACTCGTTAAATAAATAATATTTTTATTATCTTTTTAATATATTAAAGCTCATCTTTTTAAAAATAATATTATCGTATAACCTACTTAAATAAATTAACAGATTCTATATATATTAGTTATTAAGCTTTGTTAAAACCTAACGCTTTTATTAATAGCTCAGTTTTACAAGCTCTTATCGGCGACGATTCTTAACGGAATTTTAAATACTTTTCGCAATTCGGATTATCTGGATAAATCATTACTTGTAATCTTTTTTATATCTATATAAATGTTAAACTTCGAAGTTTTTAAGCCAGTTATAATTATATTTTAATTTTACAAATAATTTCCTATAAATCGGATATTTTATAAGGAAAGTTTACGTAAAGATTAATTATTTCCGCCGTTATACTTTAAATCGTATTAAAAAATGAAAACCTAAACTTAATTCTTTTTTAAAAAAGTTATTAATATCCATAAATTTTATTTGGTTTATTATTTATTTAAGTCAGGTAATATAATCGAACCGGTTTCCGTTATAATTTCGACAATACGCAATATTAGTATTTTATATTTAAGCCCAAAAGGTATATTTTAGCAATTTAATTTAATAAGTGTTTAAAAAGATAGAAAATTGATTAATATTAAAAAGGTAATTAATATAAAGCCTTTCATCTTTTTGATATTTAATATTTAATATTTTTAATTATAATATTAGCGAAAAGGTATAATGTAACTATTTTATAAGTTATTATTTATTTCTTTAAAGAATTCTTTTAATACATTAATTACAACGTATAAACTTTATTAAGGGTAAAATTTATTACTATTACGAAAAAATCGGTTTCGGAATAAGGCTTTTCGAAAACGAAATTTATAATTTATTATAACTGTAAAAACTTTTAATAATTATCGAATTCGAAAATATTAAACAAAGTATTTATTATAATTATTAGATATCTTTAATTTCACTTAGATAATATAACTTAAACCTAATAACCGTATGCGTATTTACGTTAAGAGTTTATTTACTAATCGCATTTTTTAAAACATCGTTAATTGTTATCTATTTACGTTAATTTTTATCTATTTACGTTAATTTTTAAAAATTATAGCTAATATAGATTAAAACGCGTTTACCGTGTTATCGGGCCTTTAAAATAATTTCGGTGCTATCGTATATAAAATTAAACCTCTTATAACTAAACTTTTAATTTTATTTTTTAACTTAAACTGCTAAATTTATTTCGGAGTTTTTTATCAAACGCTTTAAAATATTAATATTAAGAATTATAGAAATTAAATTCAATATTTAAAAAGTTTCGAAATTTAATTTAATTACTTATTTAATGCGGTCGTTTATATAATATGTTTCGTTGTATTATATTTATTTAATTATTAGAACTTTTGCTTATTTTTATTTAAATAAATATAAACTATTTCCTAATTAAAATAATATGTTTAATAAAACTTATTTTTAAAGGTTACTAATTTATATTATTATAAATTAATACTTTGTATTATTATTTTCGCTTTAACGTTATATTTAAATTAATATTATAAAAAACACTAATTACCCCTTTAATATATTAAAAATTATATTTCGTACATATAATCGGTATTAATTTATTTATTTATCAATATTCTTATTATCTCTTCATTTAAATATATATAATCTTTTTTCATTTTTATTAATTAAGTAGTAAATTAATGTTAATACGTATCGTAACCTGTTAAATGTATTATAAATTCGTTATATCTCTAATATACTAGCTTAACGTGCTATATATATAAGCGAGAGATATATATAAGCGAGCCGCTTTTTAGGACTTCGTATTAACAAATTTAAATATCTTAATAATAATATATCGTACTAATTTAAATTAATCGGATTCTTTGTAATTAAATATATTCATAACTTTTTTACAAGTACGCGTATTATATCCGGGCTGATAACAGACGTTATATTTCCGTTTTTTTGTTTTAACCTTTTTATAATAACTTTTTTTAACTGCTGTTAACTGCATTCTTTTATTACCCCTTTTTTTAAAAACGTTTATTTTTAGTTTTACGACCTTTGCTTAAGATAGAGTTCGTTTTGCGTAATTAGGCGTTTTTTTCTCGGAGAAAACCGGTTTTATATAATAGTAATATGTAATCTTTTTTTATAAAATATACTAATTTAAATATTTTTTTTAAACTAGTTACTTTAATAATTTCTAATTTTTATTTATAAATAACGTTTTTATTTTATTACTTTATATATATTTTGAAAGGTTTTCGTAAGCGGGGAAATAAAACCGGCGGAGGTTAATAGGGAAACAGTTTGCGTAGATATAATTAGAAAAATTGTAAATTCGGAAAGAACGTTATTAGGATCGAATAGAATAAGGCCAGTTTTTATAAATCCAGATTTAATATAATCGGACGTTATAGTAACTTAGAACGTATTATAAAAGCCGGTAACAAATTTTTATTTTAGTAATAACGTACTATATAAGCGAGCTGTATATATAAGCAAGCTGTACATTTTTTTCATTATTTTAACTCTTTAATTTTAATTATTTATTTTTTAATAATTATAATATGGAACGGTTTATAAAAGAAGCGAGAATGAACTTAGCCGTTTAAGTTAAAAAACGAAACCCGAAGCTTAGTTATAAAAAGCTTAGTTTTATTTATAATGTTTTATTTATTACTTTAGGAACGCGAATTAATGGTAAATGTGCCCGATTCGATATCGTTTTTAATTTGCGAAAATTAACGCCGATTAAAAAGAAATCGATTATCGAATGAATCCTTAATTTAAATGCGCGAGTATTTTCCGTCCGGTGTTAATATGTTGAAGATATGGCAAATTTGTTATTTGCGTAATGCGTTATAGGATATATCGGGGTTAATTGGGTATTTAATTTTGTTAAACGGTAATATAAATTTAAAACGCGTTTAAATTGAAGGATAAATTATTAACGGGTTTTATGCGAAAATCCAGAAGTATTTTGTAAGTGGTTTAAGTATGTTCGGGTTATAATTACGAAATACGGTATTACGGAGAAGGATATTTATAATTTCGACGAAATAAGGTTTTTGATAGGTTTTTTTATAGTAATAAGTATGGTAATTATAAATGCCGAAAGACGTAAAAAATTTAAATAAGCGTAATAAGGGAATAAGGAATGGTTTATGGTAATATAAGTTGTTAATTTTTAAGGTTGGGCCTTGTTTTTATTTATTATCCTTGCCGGGAAGAATTATTTTTTTTGCTGGTTCGCCGATAACCCATTTTTATTTGACTGGAGGATTGCTGTAAGCGAAAACGGCTGGACGATAAATGAATTGGGTTTAAAATGGATTAAGTATTTCGATAAATATATTAAAATGCGTATTAAAGGTTCGAAACGTTTTTTTATTTTTAACGGTTACGAAAATTATTATTCGATCGAATTCGAAAATTACTGTAAGATTAACGATATTGTTATATTTTGTATACTTGCTTATTTTTCCTATCGGTTTTAATTTTTCGATATATTTTGTTTTTCCGTGTTGAAATACGTTTATTTATTGTATATCGAAGGTTTTATACGACGTTACGTTATTTATATTGCTAAGGAAGATTTTATCGCCGGTTTTTACAACGCGTTTAAAACCGCTATGATAACCGATAATATTAAATCCGGATTTGCAAAAGTGGAATTTGTTTTATTCGATTTTAATCGTATTTTTTCCGAATTAAAAGTTTTAATTATGCTTATATTAATCGTTTTTCTATTTACTTTTGCTAATTCCGTTATTTTTTTATCTGCGAAAATTTTTAAAAATGTTGCTGAAGCGATTTAACGAGGACGTTATTTATAAAGAAAGATTAAAAATTATTAAGGTAACTTATTGATTAAAATAGTTAAATCGGTTAATTTTTTAACAAAAAGTAACTTAATGTTTTTGTACAAAGTTATTTTTTTTTAGGAGAAATATGGTTTATTGCGCGAAACGAATTACGTTTTTAGTAAATGCCGGAAAACCAAAAATAAACGTTTTTAAAAAGGAGGGATATTTACTGTAAAAAAAGTATAAGCTTTTATGGTTACGAAAGAAGGTAATAATAAATAATCGCAGTTGGTAACGGCCGAAAGGGGTTGTTGCAAAAGGGTTTAGGCGAAAAAACGGAAATATAGCATTTGCGGCAAGCCCGGATATAATGCGCGTATTTGTAAGAAAGATATAAAGGTATCTAGCGATAAAGAATCCGATTAGTTTAAATTGATTTAATGTGTTATGGTTGTTTAATTCGAATTTGTTATCGTGACGTATTAAAAAGTGTACAGCTCGTTTATATATATAGCTTGCTTGTGTGGTACGTTATAAATATTATAACGATATATTAAGTTTTCGTTATATTATAAAGAAGTACGTTTTAAAATAAAAAAGTAAAAAATATTAAAAAGTTAAAAGCCGACATATAAAATGCGCAGGTATATAACCCGTAATAATATTATAGTTAACGTAATATTCTTCGAATTTTATTAAATAGTAATTTTCGTAACCGTTAAAAATAAAGAAACGTTTCGAATTTTTCGTACGCGTTCGAATATATTTATTAAAATGTTAACTATATTTTAAACCTAATTTATTTATTATTCAGTTATTATTATTTAATATAATTTTTTAATCAGTTATTAATAATAAATTATTACGGTATTAGGATTTAAAATAATTTTATTTAAGATAATAATAAATAACAGTATAATTCAATTGTAGAAATGAATAATTTAAATAATTATAATTTACTTTTTATTCTTTTATTAAGTTTATTAAGTTTTCTACGGTTTTTAGCATTAATAATTATTCTATCCGTTATTATAAAAAATTTATTAAATATCCAGTTTTATCGAAATTATAAATATCCTTTTTTAAGATATTATATATCGCAATTATAGCCCGAATAAATTCGATTTATTTACGAAATATTTGTAGATTTTCGCATAAAATCCTTTAATAATCGACTTTTTAATTTTAATATGTTTGGAATTCATGTTGCTGTTTAATAAACTTCGACACCTTGTTAATTCCGACGCGTTCAGTAATACGTTAGGTTAGTAATATATTAATTATATTTTCAAGATATTAAAGCAGGAGAGGAAATATTTATATATACAAGGTTGTTAAGGTTAAGCCGCATTATCCAGGCTGAATTAAAGATATAACAGAATTTTATTAAAAATTAATATAATAAATATTTTACCTAATATTTTCGAATACGGTAATTAGTAATAGTTTTTACGGTAATGATAAATTATACCTCGGTTACAAAAAGCTTTATCCCGTAACCGATTATTACGTAATACCGATAAATTTCGACCTTAATAAACTTTATATCTTTTAGTTCGTTTAATAAAGGGAATTTTAAATAATAACTTAGAAAATATTAAATTTTTCACAATAGACTTTAAATCCGTATAAGATAGCTGCTTTATAGCTTTTCGCTAGTTTTATAATTATAAATATTAAGTGTTAACTAGGAAAAAAAGTTAGGAACTTTAAACTAGTTTTTTTTCAACCTTGATTAATTTTAACGCATTTTTTTAAACCTTGATTAATTACAATGATTAAAATATACCGGCTAAGTTCGAATATAAAATCCTAATACTTTGTATTTCCGGAATCTTAACGGAAACGGTTTCGATTAAGTTATTTAATTTAACTAAAATAATTGGCCGAATAAAATATATTACTATTTGTATCGATATTAATCATTTTTCCGAAAAAAATCGGGTTTTATTTTTAATTTTCGAATACGATTTAATTTAAAACGATAAAAATAATCGATTTTTACGTAAACTTCTATTAAAAAAATATCCGGTTGATAAAAAAGTTACGATAATAAGTTTAAAAACGTTAAAGTTTAAATTTTATATCGATATAAGCTGGAAAATTACGAACGATAATTTATCCGGCTGTTTCGGATTACGAAAACCGTTTAAAATTCCGTTAAGAATAGTCGTCGATAGGGGCTATAAAAAGGTTAGAGTTTGGTAAAGCTTAGCAACCGATAACATAATTTATTTATTTATTTAATTTGGTTTAAATGTTACATTTCCTCTAGGGAAAATATTTGTATATTTAAGGCAAAAATTCGGTTAATAATTAATTTTTTTTCGACAGGTGTTAAATTTTTTAAAAAAGGAATAATATCGGGTCGGGCGTATTTACCTGTATAACGGTATATTAAAGTAAAATATGGAATTTTATTAAAAGAATTAAGTTTTTTATAATTAACTTTCGAGTTTCGGTTTTTAACTTAAATAATTAAGTTTATTTTCGTTTTTTTATAAGGCGTTTTATAACGTTAATATTAAGATATAAACGATTAAAGATAAATAGTTAAAATAGCAAAAAAGTTTCTTACTTATATAGATTTCCCGCTTATATATATAGCACGTTAAATAAAAAAGGCTAATATCTTGTAATTAAAAATTTATTCGAAATTCTTTTTCGTTTAAGTTTAATCATAATAAATTAAATATTATATTAATTTCGTCCGTTTTTACGTTATATCGATTTTTAACGTAAATTCGGAAATATTATATATATTATATAATCGTTTAATATTTAATTTTATAATATATTTAACTTAAATAATTACGTATATAAGATAAAGTGCTATTAAGGTATCTAGCTATATATATATATATATACAGGGAGCTGATTTATTTACTACGTATATATATAAAGGATTATACGATACAACCGGGGAGCACCTCTTTAAAAACCGTCCCTTTTTAACCAAAGGCCGGAAAAACGCAATACGGGTTATATAATACGGCAATTAACGGTAAGATACACCCGATTAATTAATTAATTCCTATCGCCCCCAATCTTAACTGGTCCTACCAGCTACCCCTTAATTTGTCGCCGACACGGTAACGGAGCCGAAGCCCCAGGTTTAGCTCTTTTAAGCTGGCGCCATTTAAAGGAACGGTAACCCAAGCTGGATTTAAACTAGCTGTCTCTTAAAACTAACCGAAATAAGGTGCCTAAGCCTGTCGCAATTAAAAAAGACACCCAGGCTTGCAACTACTGAGCTATTAGGCCAATAATTACGTATATATTCGTTTTTTATGCCGGTTTAATATTCTTAATATTAACGAATTAACGATTAAAGTTATTTAATTAAAATAATATAAAAATTAACTATTTATATATATATTATATTATATTCGAATTATTAATTTAATTCATTAATAACTATAATTATACGATATATATAAATAAGAATATTTAATTAATTATGTTATAATTATATATAAATATTATAAAAGTTTAAAAAAAAATACTTAAAATTTTCTATATTACAAACTATTATTATTATAATAATTATAATACATTTTTATATTAATTATAATTATTATATATTACTTTTTTAATACTTATATCTATTACCTTTTATTATAAAACTATTAATTCGTTTATATTAATAAGTCTTTTAAACCGGTATCCGTTTTAAGCTCTATAGCTTCGCCCTTCTCTCTCCTCCCCCTTCTTCCCCCTCTTTCCGTTAAATATGTTTAATAGATTAAAGTTGTAACGTTTTTAAAAAGGCTCTATACGTAGAACCTACATACAACGTTTATATTTAATCCGTTTTAAAATTTAAATAATGTAATTATTTTTAAAAGTTAGGATTTTCGACATAATAGCTTTTAGTTATTTATTTTTTAAGCTTATTATATTTATTTTACAGTATTTTTCTTTTAACTTAAAATATTTAACCTTATTACCTTTATTAAAGCCGTTACCGGCTTAATCGACTTAAAACAGTAAGCTTTTTAAGATTTTTTAAACTGGTTACTTAATCGAAATTAATATCGAAGTTAAGTTTTACGCTTTCCGATCGTTCGAGAGAAGTTAGGCTTGTTCGGTTATAAGACTAAGCCTGTTTCTAGCTTTATCTTATAAGAGACTAGTAATTTAAATACTTAATAACGAATTATTCTACCCGGAGATATTCTTATTATAATTTTTACTTAAACCTAGTTATTATTAAGATATTTAAATACGCTATTATTATTAACGGAATTAATCTTATAACTTCGAAAATTCTAATTCGGTTTTTTTTAATTAACTTTTTAAAGACTGTTGAAATAAATAATAATATCAAGAAAATATAGTTTTAAATATAAATATAATATACTTTATAATATTTCTTTTATATATAAAGGTTTAAATAGGTAAATAATATTAAAAGCGATTTAAATTAATTAGGTCAAGTTTTACTACCGGCTTTAGCGTTACTTAAATCGTTATATATTTAAAATCATTATATTTATCATAAAAAGTTACGTAAATATTAAGTCTCTGTATCCGCAGATATATTCATTTATTTTCAAAGCGTTAAAAGTATTTCTAAGGCTTTTATTTATAATTTTAAAATTATAAAAATAAATAAGTTAATAGTTACATCGTGCTGTTTCTCCTTCTTACTTTAAAATACGTAATTTAGAACAGAATACCAGTTTTAAGAATATAATATAATTACCGATATAGTAATTTTTTACGTTCTGTCTTTTAGTAAAATAAATATCTTGATTTATTTATTTTATATTATATTCGAAATACCGTTCGTTTCGATACGAAAGGTTAAAAGAATTGTAGATTCGGTATCAGTGCTTTTAAAAGTCGATTTATCGGAGAATCGGCTTAATTTTAACGAAAAAAGAGTTTGAAACTTTTTTAATTGCTTCGAACGGGATAAAAGTGTTTGTATACGTAGAGCCGTAATCGATTAAAAGTAAAAGGTCGTTAATGCGACAATATCCGAGAGGATGCGAGAAAGAAATTATCGAGAAAGAATTATCGAGAGGATTAAAAAGAGTTAAGATAGTAATTGAAAAAGTAATAACATTTAAGAAAGGCGTAGGTTATTCGGAGAGTATCGATATAAAATAATTAATAAACACGTTTATTACGTTTTCGATCGACAGATGGAAAAAGGATACGTATTTGGATTAAAAGGATTTTAATTTTAAACTTAACGAAAAAAATCGTTTACGAGGTAATAATAATTAAGAAATATAGAAAACGGTTATTTTAATAACATTAATAGCGCTTAAGTATTATAACGGTAATTCGGCGAAACTTAATTATATTAACAAAGTTAAGTAAGCCGTTACGATTAGTATTAAAGTTAAAAAGCTATTATAATAGTCTTTATTAAATATTTAAAAGGAACGGAAATAATTAAGGTAATAGAAACTCTATATAACGCGAAAGGTTTTAATTAGAAAATGAATTTTTAAACTTAATTTTAATTTATTAAATAGGACATAAAATAATTAATATTAAATTATATAATCGACATTTACAACTAGATATAAAGGTATAACAAACTTAATCTTTTTATTAAGATTAAATAATAAGTTATTATATTTAATTATTATATTTTAAGTTAGAATTATAACGGCAGTATTTAAAAACGCTTAATAAAAACTATATTTTATTGGTGCTTAATTATAACGATATATTCAGGATATAACGATTTTATCGTTAAACTTTAAAAGAAAATAAGAACTAATAATAGTTACAACGTAAAATAAAACCGATAGAATAAGGCCTTATAAAATAAGGAAAATTAGTTACTTTATTCTATTTATAATAAATACTGTTATAAAGCGAAGAATTGTCCGAAACGGAGAAATGATGACTTAAACGCACGGGCGAAGCGTAGTAGAAAATATGAGGCTAGTTTTATTCCGAAACAGTTAAAGGATTTATATAAAATAGATAAAAAGATTTTTTAATAGTTTTTAATGTAACGGTAAGGTTTAAGTGATTTTATGGTAACCTTAGGGCTAGAAGGAAATATCGGCAAACGTAATAATATATTATTAAAGCGTTAAAAAAATTAAAAGGGCTTTAATTTATAGCCTTAAAATTATAACGATAAAAAGGCTAAAGGTTATCTCTAGCTGCGTTTTTTTATTAGTTAAAAATAAGTAACCTAGAATAAAATATTAGTTTTAAAAATATATTATAATTACCGATACCTTATTTATAAAATTATAAATAAACGTACTATATTTATATTTATTATATAAGGTTTTACAAAATACGTAATATAGTATTCCGATATAATTAATATGTTTTAAGCACTTTATAAAGCTTTTAATATTCTTTTACCAAGTTAATATTATAAAGGAATTAAAAATAACGTATTAATAATGTAATAAAATAATTATATAATAAAATAAATTATAAGCGTTTTATGATAAATATTAATTAACGTTTATAAGATTAATAAAAATCCGTAATAATTATAAGATAATAACTTATTACTAACCCGTATAAGATTTTAAATATAATTCTTTATTTTATTACAAATTTAAAATTAATAAAGTTTATTATATTTAACTAGTAAATAAAGGTTTAATAGTTTATTCATCGCCGGCCTAGGCATTTTTTTAATTATAATAAACTTGGGTACCTTATTTTAATTAATCGTAAAAAAGAGTTAATTCGAATTCAGCTTAAACTACTGTTTCTTTAAATAGCGCTAGCTTAAAAGAACTAAACTATTTTAAAATTTTAGTTTAATTACTATATTAATAACTATTACAGTAATTAAGAGTTTTAGGATCTAATTAAACTAATTATATACCAATCGTGAATTACCGGATATTACAATATGTATTACGTTATTTTCGGTTCCTATTAAAAAGAAAGGGGGTTTTAAAGGTGTTTTTCTTTTATATCGTATAATTCTTTATATATATACTTAGTAAATAAATCAGGTTTATATATATATATTTAAATACTTATATAATACTAATATTATATATAATATCTAAAACGATAAATTTTAAAATAAAAATAAGCAAATAACGAAAACTTAATGCCGTTTTAAATCGACTATATAAAATTAAAATATAGCCTAATAACTTAGTAGTCGCGAACCGGGGTATCTTTTTTAAATGCGATAGGCTTGGGTACTTTATTACGGTTTCGCGTAAAAGATAGTTGGTTTAAATTTAGCTTGGGCTGCCGTTTTTTTTGGTGACGTTAGCCTAGAGAAGCTAGATTATGGGGCTTCGGTTCTGTTACCGTGTCGGCGATAATTAAGGGGTGGCTGGGAACTAGTTACGATTAGGGCGTTGGGAATTAATTAATTAATCAGGTGCATTTTATCGTTAGTTACCGTGTTATATAATTTATATTACGTTTTTCCGGCCTTTAGTTTAAAAGGGACGGTTTTTAAAAGTTGCTTTCCGGTCGCGTATGCGTAATTTTTTATGTACGTATTTAATAAATGGATTAGCTTTTTGTATATAGCTAGTTAGATGTCTTAATAGCACTTTACCTTATATAAAATTAAAATATTTATTTTAAGAATATTCTTTAATTTAAACTTTTTAATTTTTTAATGAAATTTAATTATAAAATAATTTTATAAACTTTATTAGTAAATTCGTTAATAAATATATATATATATATATATCGATTTAAACTTGTTAAGTTTTACTAGGTTTTATCAGCTGAATTAAAAATGGAATTAATATATCGAAAATTTTATATTAAATTTCAACGTTTTAAATATTATTAAGTAAATATTTAAAAACTTCGTATACGAAAACGTAGAAATTTTATTATATATATAAACTTTTAACTCTATATACACAGTTAACGAGTTACTAGAAGATAATAACGATTTTATAAAATAAAAAATTAAATTAAACTAATATTATATATATTTTATTAAATTATAACGTAAATTAGAACTTTTATAACTATAACGGCTAAATACTATTAATTCATATTATTACTAAATATTTTAATAATATAACCGTTTAATATGTACTATATAAGATAATTTTTTAATATATCGTTTATTAAAATTAATAAGTAATTTATTATATAATATTATATCGATACGGCCATTAATTACGAAAGTTATTAAAATGTTATATTAATAATAATATTTTAATAAATTGTAGTATAAAAAGAGGAAAATCATATTATATATTATTATTAAAATAAGTTTCGAATTAAGCGCAAAATTATTATTTAAACCTAGGGCTTATAATTCAGGTTATAAAGACTTAATTCTAATAAGTAGATATTCGAAAAAACGGTTACGGATAAGAGCATAATTAGAGCATTATGGAATACAATGCGAATCTGTATTAATCAGTATTAAAACCGTAAAAGAAGATTATTAACAGTAATAAACGATAACGGGGTTGCGCCCGAAGGACAAGAGCTTTTAGAAATACACTTAGAGCTAAGTAGGGCCGATTAATTATGCTTAAAACTACGTTCCTAAACCCTGTACTATTGCACTAATATTATATATAACGTACGATTTAATAACAGTAACGATAAGTATTACATTTAAGGGATATAAGTTATATTTTTCTTTTAAGCTAATTACGTATACTTTTTATACGCGAATAGGTTTTATATAGATTAATAACGAAATATATATTTTTCGTTTAAAAGATACCTTTTTCTTATTTAATATATTTTAATATACTTAACTAGTTAATATACTCTTTTAATAACTTAAAATATTGATAAAATTAATGACCATGTTTTTTTATTTTTTAAAATTATAGTTTTTTTAATATGCTTTTTTTTCTATAATAAAATCCGTTTAATTAGTTAAATCTTTCTTTAAAATTACTCGGATGCTGCTTCTTTATTATTCGAAAGTTTTTATAATATTTAATAATTATAATTATATTTTATAATAGTTAAAATTTCAGTGTAATAAGGTTGTAATTAATTAATTTATTAATATATAGCGTATAATATACAGGTTATCTTATTTTAGTTTTTTAACAAAGTTTTTCTTAATTAGTAATTATATACATTTATATAACGTAGCTTAAAATATAATAGGTTAACGTTATTACTAATAAAGTATATATTTTATTAATTATTTTATCATATATTTTACAGTTTTAAATTTAAGGTAATTCCGAACTTTTTTATTAGCCGAGAAATAAATAAAGTCTTTTTAGCCGTTTATATAAAAGATACCAAGTCTCCTTATATTATAAAAGTAGTTATTATATTTTATTTATTCGTTTTTATTTTATAATCCTTTTAAATAGGGTTATAACGTCAGCTTAACTATTTTTTCGACTACTTAACTTAATTATATAAACTCGTTGATATACGCATTCATTATATTCTTAATATTTAATTATAACTTATATATTTCAGTTTTAAGTAAGTAATATATAATTAAGTACGTCATAATACGTTTTATTACGGTTTAATATAAACTATATTAATCGGGATATAATAGCAGATATATCGGATCAGAGATTATTTATTATGTAAAAACGGAATTTATTTCTTTTAATATATATTAATTAACCGTAAATAAACTAGATTAATATTTTCTAATAATTCGATAATAATTATAATGCTTTCTGTAAAAGTACTTCTAAAATTAAATTACTTTAATATAATTTTTCGCCTAAGTTTATTTTTATTTTTTTCGATACCGAGAAGCTAATAAAGGTCCTTATTTTTTATAAAGGTATACGGATTTATAATTTTTTAAATAGCTTAATTAACTAAATATGAAAATTTTTATTATACCCTATAATAATATAACTCTTATAAAAGCACAAAAATATCTTTAAATAAATTAAATATTATAATTCGTAGAATATAAAATTAAACTATAATTGTGTAAATATATTAATACAGTATTTTTATTATAAAAAGAGTAATTTCTTTAATTTATATATATCCTTTTTAAATAAAACCATTTTATAACGTTAACGGTATCTTAAAAGTTATTTTATAAATGTATATTATAAGAAAACTTTACGTTAATAAAGATATTTATTATATAATATTATTTAAATTCGTGGTTAAAGCGCACTATTATAATATTTAATAATTAATAAATATGTATATTATTATCCGCGCTTTTAAATTCCTAATTACCCTTTCCTATTAAACGTATTTTATACTTTTTTAACCCACTATATTTATTAAATTTCTACTCGAATATATATTTATCTCTTGTTATTTATATTTTCAATATGAAGCTAATTTATAATTTTTTAAAGTTATACATTTCTATTACTTTATAAAAAAATTTCGTTAACTTTATAAAAGGAATTAACGGATATATAGTTAATTCGTTATAATCTTACTATAGTAATTGTAAATTCCGTTTATATCCCCGGTTTCATACCTTAAATAGCTTTTTAATAAAATAAAGTACTTAGAACTTTCTAGTTAAAATAATAGCTATTTAAGTAATTAAGTTTTAAAATGTTTTATACTTTACTAGCCGGTTATTAATTAGATTTATATTATATATTAATTATCTCGTAAATATGACCGCTTTTAAACTATTTAATTATTTATAATAATAATGCTTTATTACGAAACTTACGAAAGATAATCGTCAATTTATAAACTGCATTCGATTTTTATTATTACTTTAAAGTAAATAGTATATTAAAAACTTAAAACTACCTTTATTTTTTTTAATCATGTTAATTATTAAAGTATACGGTAATAATAATAATATTTTAAAAACTTGGCATAATTTATATTTAATAGTTATAGGTAAATAATTAGTTTTTTATACGCAGTTTTTATAGCTTAATAGCTTAATAGTAGCGAGCCTGCGTATCTTTTTAAACCGATATAAGCTTAGGCACTTTACTTTAATTAATTACAAAAGACGACTAGTTGAAATCCAGTTTGGGCCACCGTTTTATTAGGTAACGCCAGCTTAAAGGAGCTAGATTAATTAAGCCTTCGGCTCCGTTACCGTGCCGGCGATAATTAAAACGGTTAGGGGCTTTAAAACCCAGCCGCAATTAGGGGTTTTAAAAACTAATTAACTAAATCGTATACGTAATTAATTATTATCACTGTGTTAATAATTAGCATTACGTTTTTCCGGCCTTTATCTTAAAAGAGATAGTTTTTAAAGAGGCGCTTTCCGGTCGCGTTTATATAATGCTTTATATATGTACTTAGTAAATAAATCAGCTCTTTAAATGTATATAGCTAGATACTTTAATAGCACTTTACCTTCTATACGTAGTTTTTGTTAACTCGTACGTTTTTAATATTAAATATACTTAATTTAAAAGTCTTTTAACTAATCGGTAATTAAATTATATCTCTTAAATTATTATATATATATATATTTGAATAATTTTAAGCTGAATTAAACATCTTTAAATATCGAAATAAATCTTATAACTTATTGCTTATATTATAAAAAGATTATTTATAAAATCCTTAATATTACTAGAAAATATCGTAGTTTTTAAATTAAACCTCTCGGTTTATAATAACCTTATTTGTTAACTAGATTTAAATATTATAAATATTATTAATTAGTAATTAATTACAAAACCGTCTTACGATTATAATTTAACTTTTGCAAGGTCGTTAGGTTTAAGCCGTATTATCCAGGCTGAGCTAAAGATACGAAGTAATTACACCAATAATTAACACGATAGATACTCTACCCAGTATCTTCGAACACGGCAACTATTAATGGTTTTCAGGGTAACGATAGATTGTACCTCGGTCGCGAAGAATAATTTAACTTTTAAAACCTTTATTTTTTCTATATAGTATTTATTATTATAACGAAAATAAAATAACCGTAAAGTTTTAAATCAGCTTTTTATAATGTCCGAATATTAATTATTATATTCTATATAACCTTAAATAAATATATTAAATCTTATTTATAATTTATAAAAACACCGTATGTTTAAAAATATAGTTATATAAATAAATTTATATTTTAAGCATATATAATATAATAAATGTAATATAACGATATGTTATATCGTAATCGTTTTCTATTTTTATTTTAATCTTAAATATGAAATTTTAAAAAAATACCCTTAATAATAAAAGGGGGCGATTATAATATATCTTTAAATTAGTTATATCTTTATATTTTATTATTATATTTAATTATTCATCAAAAGAAATAATTTAAAACTTGTAAAATATTTGAAAATATCGTAATAAGTATTTACAGTGTGTTATTTTAGGTTTTTATTATATATATTTATTAATAACTACTTTTATATATTTATATTTATTACAGGCTTTTTCGAAAATATTAAAATTAAGCGTACGCTTTTATTTTAATCGGAACGTTCTTTCCTATAACTTATAACGTATTTATCTTTTAACTTTCGGTTTATTATAGGTTAAGTAAATAATCGTAATAAAACCTTTTAATCTAAGCTTGTTCGTATAAAATCGGAAATAAATAACTATGTTAAAGCTTAAATAACTAAAATATAAATATTATATGGTGTTATTATGGATATAAAAAAAATCTCGCTAATTAAAAATTAACGTTTTATTTATAGGTTATAAAAGTTTTAATACTAATTATTAAATGAGTATTTTTAATACGAAGTTAATTAATTAATTTATTAATATAATAATAATTTAATTAAATCTATTTTAAATATAATTATGAATTCTTTAATTATTTTACTAATAACCTTGATTTAAAAACGGTTAAAATAATATTAAATTCTACGTAACTTTTTATAATAAATTACATTATATAAATGTATTACATATAAGCTTTTAATATCTCGGAATAATATATTTACTTTCTTATCTTCCTTGATTAAAATAAAAGTATTACCGTTATACTCTTCTTTATCCTATATATTTAAGCTATAATTTTAAAACCTATTTCGTAAAGAAGAAATATATATTATTTTTAATAAAGTTAAAATAAAAGACTTTGAAAAACGAGAAAACGAACCGCATATATTATTATGTAGTTAACTAATTCAAATATATATTAATATACGCCTTATTATATTTAAAAATTGTTTTACATTTTACGTATTTAATTTCCTTATACTATTTAATTAACGGTTAACTTTAATATTTTAAAACTGGTTTATTACAAGCTATTAATATATTAACTTTATTACTTCATTATTAAAACGGAAGTTTAATAAAATATTTAAAATCATCTGTAGTAATATTAAGATAATATATGTTATATACTTAAATACGTTTTATAATAAATATTTTATGTAGCCGATTTTTTAGGTTTTCTTTTACTAATTTTTCGATTTTATTATAAACCTTTTTAATTGCCTTATTTCTTTTCTTATTTAAAAATCTATTATAATAATGAAAAGGCTTTAAATTTTAAATTTTATTAATTTATTTTGTTTTAGTTATTAAAACCCCCGTGCGTTTTATAAGTCGTTAGAAATATTACTTTAATATATTTAATATAAAATATATATAAATTATAATTAATAATATAAAAAGTTAACTGTTATTTTTTAATAATTAATTTTATTATTATTTATTTCGACATTTTCTATTATTTAAACAGTAATTGTTTAAATCTTTATAATTAAAATTAACGTTATATATAGATTATTAAAGTCCTAATAGCTTAATAGTCGCAAGCTTAGCTATCTTTTTTCATCAATATAAGCTTAGGCACTCTATTAATTAATCGTAAGAGATAGCTAGTTTAAATCCAGCTTAGGTTACCGTTTTTCTAGGTGGCGCCAGCTTAAAAAAGCTAAATTAATTAGGGTTTCAGCTCCGTTACCGTATCGGCAACAATTCAGGGGTAATTAGGGGCCTTAAAACCACTTACGATTAAGGGCGTTAGGAACTAATTAATTAATCGGATATATCTTATCGTTAGTTACCGTGTTATATAATTCGTATTACGTTTTTCCGGCCTTTAACTAAGAAGGGACGATTTTTAAAGGGGTACTTCTGGGTTATATCGTATAATCGTTAATATATATATATAGTAAACGGATTAGCTATATATAGCTAAATACCTTAATATCACTTTACCTTACATATAGATTATTAATATATATAATAGTTATTTTTAACTTATTTAATTTTCCTACTTTATAATTTATTGATTCAACTTTTTAATTAACTTTTAAATTTACTTTAAACTTTTAAAAATATTTAAATTAAATATTAATTAATAACCTATTATTATATAGTATATTTAATTTAATTACCTTAACGTATTACTTTCGTAAATTTTTTTCTGGAAAAAAACTCCCCTTTTTATTTACTAAAAATATTTATTTTAAAGTTTACTTTATAAAATCGTTATTGTTTTTAAAAATATTTTGTACTTAAAATTTATATAAATATATATCGTAAAACTTTAATTGAAGTTAGATTATTTTTAATCGTTATTTCGCAGCTATTTAGTACTTAACTTATATTATTATTCATTTTTAATTATAAAGTTTTTCCGAAGAATAAGGAAGTAATATACATTTAAAAGCGGAATTATTTTTTTCGAATATAAAGTTATATAAGGTTTTATTAACTTAATAGGTTACGATAATAATTTATTAAAATCGATATAATCTTATATATTAAAAACGTATATTTTAATGTAAAATTCGCCTTTAAAACAGTTTTAATTTTTAAGTTCGTTATAAATAATAAAGGCTATTAACGATATCGTTACTATTATAATTAATAAAATAGACGAATAATTATTATAAATATATAAGATGGCACCCCCATTAACGCTCCACCCCCTCAACGCGCCGGCGTTTTCCCATACAAATCGTTAAAATCGCTATATTTTTAAAAACACTTTAAAATTCGAATAAAAATCAGAAAAATAAATGCTTTTTAAAGTTTTAATTGAGTTTAGGGGCTTTATATGATAAAGATATTTAGAAAAACATTATAAATACGTAATAATTTCTTTATTTTCCGATATTCGATAAAACTTTTTACTATACATTTTCTACCTATTTAAACCGATAAAGAAAGAAATCTATAACTTTTTTAATAATAAAGATAAAAAACAGAAATTTAATATTTAAAAATTTAAATTAATAAAATATAAGTAAAAAATATTGTGTTTTATATATCTTCATTATATAATAAAATATAATATATTGATGAAAAGTGGAGAAAATTTTATATGGGAAAAAACATATTACCTTATAAAACTTTAATTACGTAACGAATATTAAAGGTATATAATCAGAATTTTATATCTATTTTAATATATTATTACAGTTATTTTTAAATTTTATTTTAAAATTTTATGCTTTTTAATTCCGTAGTTATTTAAAAATAAACCTAAAGGTTAAATCTTAACAATTTCCCATACAAATTGTATGGGAAAATGTTAAGGGCTAATTTTTACAACTTTAACTCTCAGTTTCGTAATAAAAACATTAATATTTTTAAATAATATTTTTCATACAGCCTTATTTAAGGTCCTTAATTATTAATCCGTCAACTGCTTTTTAATATTTATTTTTGTTAATTAATTATAAATATTCGATTTCGTTAATTTTGTATAGGAAATGGTAGCGCGTTAATGTAACGGCTAGGCTAGTTAACTAACTATTAAACCATGTCGTACGGTTTATGTTGGCAGTCGTATTACGGGAATCTAAGTAACGAATATAACTTAGTTACGTTTAATAATGCTAAGGGTGTTTTGGGTAACTAAGTTGTATTGCAAGCTGGTACTATCTAAACTTATAGGATTAATAAGCGTATATATCCTTCCTAATTTACTATGGTTCACCGGTGTTCAGCTTAATCGCGGCTAAACAGTGACAAGAGGTGCTCAGTTACGCTCAGCGCTGCTTAGTTCCTTTTTCACTAAGCACCTCCGATCACGTAACTTAACCCACTTGGATCCTGTTTCGGCCCACTGGGACCGTTTCTGTCAGCTAGCAGGGGGTACTAAACGCACCCCATATACGGAAAGGATCCTTCTAATCGGAAGATATATGTTTCGTTACTAGGCTATATAAAAGCTGTACGTATATAAAAAACATACGCAAATTAACCTAATATAACAACATAATTAATATCCCTTATATTTAACAATTAAAAATTTTATTCGCTTAATTCTTATTATTATTAATTAATTAATTATTATTAAGACGATATAAGTTATATATTAATAATAATTATTCGTATATTTTATTAATTATAATAATAACCGTGCCGTTAACGTCTTCCGTTATTTATAACGGACCTAAAAACTGGGATTGCTTTAAAGGCGAATTTTAAATTAAAACGTACGCTTTTAATATATAGGATTATATCGATTTTAATTAATTACTTCCGGAATTTATTAAATTAATAAAACTTAATATAACCTTATATCCGAAACGACGAATCCGTTATTCGATACGAACTAATATTTTAAACGGTTTTTTAATTATATTTATATTTTCCGGAAAAACTTACGAAAAAATCGATTATACCGGTTACTTAACGAATACTTTTAAAATAACGACCGAAAGCAAATAAGTTTATAATTAAGATTTTACGGCATATATTTATAAAAATCGCATATACGATATTTTCCGAAAAAGTAATAACGACCTTATAAAATAAATCCTGGAATTAATATTTTTAACGATTAAAAAAATAATTTTTTACCTAGGAAAAAACTTACGAAAGTAATATACCAAATTAATTAAATTCGGTAAGGTATATAATAACAGGTTTTTAATTAATACTTAACGAAAGTATTACGAAAAATTAAAATAAACTTCGAAATCGGTAAGGAAATTAAACAAATAGATCGTAAGATAATAAAAGATTATAATTTAAAAATAGCGATATAAAATCCTAAAAACGAAAACGACGATCGTATAGGTAAATAACTTATATATAGTACTGGCTTTTATTATAAGTATTTAAATAATTACGTTTTAAATAGTAAAAAAAGTTAAAATTAATAACGGCTAACCTTTTAAATTACTGGACTATAACCTATTTATAACCTATATCGAAAAATATCAAAGTAACGTTTCCGACGTTCTACGGAATACCTACGGATTTTTTTAATCAGGACGATTTTAATTAGGAAAAGATTAAAGATAACTTTTAACCGCAAAGAAGGACCCTAAAGCGTAAACCAAAACGAGGCGGTTATAAAGGTTTTTAAATGGGCCGAAATAACAGCAGTAATAAGCGAAAGTGTTAAAAATTAAACGCATAAAAAACTCGGTATAAAACGTACTTAAACCCTACGTATAAGTTACCTTAATACTATTACGCGTTCCTTAATAAAGTTCCGGCAAAATTTAAACTTAATAAAGGAATTTCAGTATTAATCCGAAATAGAATTATTTCCGATTAATTCTTAAAGGAAAAAATTAATCGTTTATCGAAAAATTTAGAAAAGATAACTATCCAGGAAACAAATTAATTTTTAAAAAAAGTAAAATGGGTCTTAATATATTTTTTAATTTTTAATTAACGTAATGCGGTAAATGCCGCGTTTTACCCCTTAAGGAATTCGTTTATTTTAAACTTAAGATTTACGATATATATCTTTAACCTTATTAATAAATTCCTAAATTATAAAATAACGATTTAAGGCGACGGAATATACGTAGGAAATAACTTTGTCCCGATTAAAGAATACGAAAAAATAAATATACTACTTTAAAGCCTTAAAAGTCCAAAAGCGTTACGTTTATACGACGTAACCTATTATAAAAACTTTGCATATAATTTAATATCTTTCCGGTAGCTCCGAAAAAAAAAAGGATTAATGGGATAATGAAGAAGTTAATAATTTTATTCGAAACAAATATAATTAAATAGTTATTACGTTAATAAACAAATTTAATTAATTTATTATAGAAAATATTAACGTAATAATTACTTATGCAATTTTCGTATTTTATAAATAAAATATTAATTTATATATAGCAAAACCATTACAAATCGGTAACGGTACGATTTGACACCTTAGATTAAGATATCTAGGGCCCGAAATAATTATTTAGTTGCAGTCCTATATAAAGGGAGTACGTTTAAAAAGTCTTATAACAGTTAAATACCAAACATATAATAAGGCGAAGGTTAAGAAATAAATATGCCGAAAACCGAAAAAAAAAAAAGCTTTCCGATTAAAATAACAAATTGCAATTAATTTTACGGATTTCAAAAAAGATCTTAAAAAATATAAATACGTTATGTTTGTTACCAATAGGTATTTAGGCTTTATTTGGGATATTTACCTTAAAAACCGTAAGTAAAATATATTAATTACAACGTTCGAATATTTTTTAAAAATCTTAAAAAACCAGGATAAAGTTTTTCCATAAATAATCGAATACGATAACGAAATTTTGAAAAACTATTAATTTCGAAATATGTTATAATTACCTTTTTTTAATATTAAACTTAAACTTTTAACACCGTATACTCAGGTTTAAAACGGGGGTATAAAGCGTTTAAAGGGTATAATTAAAAAGAAAACGATTACGATACGAAATGGCGTTAAGTTACCCTCGTTTTTAATCGTATACATTTTTAAAGTAATAATATATTTATATAACCGTACCCCTAAATACGTATTTTTTTGGTAAAGCCTATACGAAATTTATTATATTTATTTAATGTATAAAAACGGTATTATAATATTTAATCGGAAACTTTAACAAGTTTACCTGCAAATATACGGCTGTACAGCTTACGTTATAATAACTACTACCATAAAGAAGGAATAAAAATTTCAAAAGCTAAATTCTAAAACCTGGATTAGCTTTTTAAATAATTACCGATTTACGAATATTTACAAAATTTGGAACCTATTAATCAACAAAATTATTACTATTTGAAACGTATAATTTAACGAAAAACCCACTTTTTCAAGTAATATTAAAAACCTAAAAAATAACTTTTTGCACGTTACAGAAAAAATGTTATAAAAATTACTGTAACAGGTAAAAATACCTAAATAAAGCCCAGGCCACCTAAATATATAAATACAAAAAGAAAACGAAAACTTAAACGGAATAATTGAGTTACCGGTTAAATAAAAAAGGTAATTCCAAAATAATATAGGTGTACAAAACGTACGGAATAAGAAAAAATAAACCTGTTCGTATAAAATTAATTCCTTTATACGACCGCTATATTCGAACTATTTCCATCCTTTAAATCATTACCTTTACTAGCGTTTGCTTTAATAATTATTACGATTATTACGTTAACGGAAATAATAAAAGTAACCTTAAGTTTTTATTACGTTATTTAATATAAAATAATAGTAAAAAACGAAAATATTTTACGGATTATAAATGTAAACTTCCCGTACGTTCCGTATTGAAAAAATAATTATCGGTATGATTATAAAATATAAAAAGTTACGTTTAATATAAAACGAATAATTTATTTTATTAATACGATTAATAATCGGCCGGTAACCTGTAAAAATTTAAAAAAATTAATTATTTAAAATACGCGTTACCATAATCAAAAAAATTTCGATACGAAAATATATGAAATTTTTAAATTACAAAACCGGATATATAGGTATAACTTATTACCACCGCTATAAAACTATAAAAAATTAAATATATACCTTTTAAAGAAAATGCTTCGTAAAACCATAAGGAGATATAATTCTGGAAAGTTATTAATTAATTTTTTGTTAATGGAAAATAAATCCTAAGATATATATAAATATAATTAGTTATAAAAATATAAAGTACGTCTTATTATATAAGGTAATTAATAGTTAAAAAACGTTTATAACAATATATATATATCCATTTTAATTAAAAAATTATTTAAAACCTTAATCGCTATTACGGTTAAATTCGATTTAAAACTAAAATAATATAATACTATTAACGTTTTCGTTAATACTTAACTACCTTATAAAATATATATAAAAACATTTTTAAAATACCCGTAACGTAACAAAACTCTTTTAATTAGAAAAATTTTATACAGTTTAAAAAAGTTACTATTATTATAACAAAAAGATTTTACCGGAACGTTTAAAAAACTAGGATTTAACCCTGTTTTTTATAAACCTTATTACTTTATTCGTTAAAAAATACTTATCTTTTTTTTCGTAAACGATATTATAATAATATATTGCAAAAAAAATTAAAACCTTATTAATTAGTTAATTTAATAAATTCAAGAACGGTATACCTTTATAAAAAGTAAAAATTTACAATAATTCTTCGGTATTAAAATAATTAAAAATAAACCTAATAAAAATATTTAATTATCCTAATCCGACTTTATAAATAAATTAATTAACTTAATCCCTAAAAAAAATCTAAATAACCTTCTAAAAACGCTTATAATTAACGTTAAGCTATTACTAAATTTTAATCTAACTTATTTAAGTTTTATTAATAAATACCAGAAAAAAATTAATTTTATCCTTTATATATCAATTAATACGTAACCCGATATATCCTTTACCGTATCCCGACTTACCCGTTTTAACCTAAACCCTAATAACGTATATTACAAAGCCGTTAATTAAATTATATTATACCTAATCGGAACCAAAACGTTAACGTTACAGTTCGGAAACGAAAATTCGTTAAATATTTAAAACAATACCTTTTTCGCAAATAATACAATTAATCGAAAAAATTTCCAAACTTACGTTATAAAACTATTTAAAAAGGTAATAAAATAATAGGCGAATAAATAAAACATAATAATTACTTTTATAACAAAAACGGAATTATTATCCTTTACGTAAATTACGAAAAAAACCTTATTTAGTTTTCGATTAATTAAAAAATTAAAAATTACTTTAAATATTAAACCGTTAAATATATAATACAATAATTAGCAAACGATACGGCTTATTAATATTAACGTTATCTTATTATAAATAAAATTGCGGCACGTAAATATATATAACTATTAGTTACGAAAAGCCGTAAAAAAACTTAATTAAAATAGATTATACGCTTACGGGCGACATACTAGTTAATAAACTAATTAAAGCCCTATTACATAAACCATTTAAGCAATTTAAAAAATAACTAAAATTAATAAATATTACGGAAACCTTTGAATGGCGGAAAAACACTTTGCGAGTAATTTCAAAAAAGGAATTAACTAATTAAAAGAAATTAATTGCCGGAGGAAAAATTAAATAAAAAGCTGTAACTTCAGGAAGTAATAATATGTAACGATTAACGCCATAAATGTTTTAAGGCGTTAAAGGGGTATATCAGTTAATAAAAGGTGTTAAACGCACCCTATATACGGAAAAGATCCTTTTGATCGGAAAATATATATTCCGTTATTAAGCTATATAAAAGCTGTACGCGTATAAGAAACATACGCAAGTTAGCCTAATATAATAACATAACTAATGTCCCCTATATCTGACAGTTTCCGAGACCCCGTCCTCGCTGGGCCGTAACAGTTAAGGGGGTGGGGCGTAGATAGGGTGGTCATCTTAGTTTATACCGTCGTAGTTCTAATTAATTAATTATTATTTAAACGCTTTAAATTTTTAGCAATTAAATATAGGAGATATTAGTTATGTTTTCTTTTTAAGATAATTACGTATATTTTTATATGCGTACAGTTTTTATATAGTCTAGTAACGGAATATATATCTTTCGCTTAAAAGGTAAATTCGCATTATTTAATATGTTATAGCACACCTAACTAGTAAATAGTACGAAATATATAGAAAACGTTAAAAGCAAGGAATTAAACTAAAAGTTATAATGTCGGTTATTAGTTATTAATCTTATACGTATTTATCCGTATAATACAACTTTTAAAGGACGATTAATATATTTGATATTAAGTTTAATTATTTTTCATTATAGGATTAATATCTTCTACTGGTAAAGAGCACATTTACGAAATAAGTAATTAAGAGGTATATACCTAAGACTTTAAAATCAACTTGATATAAAACAAGGATGGATCGTAATTAAGACGATAGATAGAGACTAAATTTATTTGAAAGATCCATTTCCAGATTGCTTTAGGATTATCTCTTCAACCTCGGCGAAATTGGTCGCCTTTTTCACGACGCCATCCAACAACCCATGCGGCAAGATGGTGGCTAGCCATGCCAAGGTGGCACTTTGCCCTCGCCAGATCAGTGATGGCGGTGTTCTCTTCTGGAGATCCTTCACGACCTGTCTGGCCCACACGGGCGGCGGCATACCGCCTTCTATGATACCTTCCCGGCGGAGGATTTTCTCCACCACGTCCTTGGCGGGCGCGTAGATGGAGCCCTCGGGCAATACGGGGACGGAGCGCTCGTTCTTGTTTAGGTTGGTGGGTCCCACGACACCTGTCTTCAGCTCGACGACGTTAACGCCGAAAGCGGCGACCTCCATCCGCAGCGTCTCGGAGAACATGGCAAGCGCGGCCTTAGAGGCCCCATATGCACCGCCGAACGGGATGGGCAGGATGCCTCCGATTGACGTGTTGTTGACAACCATGCCTTTGGACTTGAGCAGCAAGGGGAGGAAGGCCTGTGTCGTCGCCAACGTACCCCAGACGTTGATGTCGAACACCTCCTTGGCCTGCGGGATCGAGGTGTCAGCCATGGACGTGGTCATCGTGGAGCCGGCGTTGTTGATCAGGATGTCGAGCTGTTTCACCCGGGCCACGCATTCGGCGATGGATGACTCGGATTGCACGTCCAGCGGTAGTGTGGCAATGCCGCGTGAGGCGCATTGTTGCATCTTGGCGACGGTTCGGGCCGTCGCGTAGACGTGGAATCCGTCATCGTGAAAGGCTATGGCGAGGGCAGCACCAAGACTGCCGTCTGAGCATCCGGTGATGAGGACGGTGCGTTTCTCCCGGGCTGCCGTCATGGTTCCGACGTTGCTGCGGTTGTTGATACTGTCCAAATGGAAGTAAATCTCATATGGATGTTGAGACGAGTGTGGAGAGGGATTGGTAGGATAAAGCGGATTGGCGTGCGTGGACTTAGAGCACGTTCGGTAGAACTCAGCGGCTGCGTAGCTTGTATCTTCACCATGTAGAAATATAAAGTTCGCCGAACCATTTATATAGGAGACTTATGCTGGGGCGGCTGCGACGAATTAAGCAATGTACCGTACGCCACCAACCTCCAAATAATTAGCGAATAGCGGCATGTAAGGCGGTTGCCGCGTCGTGTATATTTCCGACGCGGCCGCTTCTTTATCTGCCATAGCAAATCTCGATGATGATGATAATGTCGTTGGCGAGCCTTATGGTATCGTGGGAAAGTAACCAAGATACTTTTTATGCGGATTTTGTGGAGACGATTCGTACTATACCCATAAGGGGCAGATGCTACCGAACACACCTTAGGGAGCGCAAAATAACATAGGCCAGATTTAATGTCAGCCGACGAGTTAATCAGCAACTTTGCCTCAGGGTGCGCGACAAGCCACTATGAGCATTTACACTAACCTAAAGACATATTCAAGCCGGCCTAATACAAGAGCCGGAAAAGTGGAAAAAGTTTCCGAGGTCCAGAGGAATGTACCGAGTTCTCGGGTAGTGTGGCCAGTACTATATGTATCTGAAGGTAGGGAGACGTAGTGTTGAGACGAATACCAGGATGGCACCGTGGTATAGGTACCTAATCCTGACATCATCTGCTGCCCGAACCCCCGCACCTTCATTTGACAGTAAGCGCCGGAGACATTTGAATTTTGCCAACAGTACCGCGCGGTAGGGATTTTCTTAAATGTTATTCAGCTTGTCTTCGGTACCGGCCACTTAAAATATGCCGATCTCGAACGACGCAGAGGATCTCGGAGACGCTCGTAAGTAGAAGATAGTTCCGTAATCGTCTCGAATAAGACAGCATGCACGTTACCTGCGACGCGATTGTATGCTAGTAAGCGTCTTATACCTCTAATTAAACATTATTTTCTCTTATTTATAAGCACTTAGGGGGAAGCCGCTTATTCGCCCGATTACTCTACGTTAAATGCACGAAGCTTATTACTGATTACGAGAGAGTTAATCGGTGATGCTAACCTCTGATTACTCATGTAGTTAATCTATTAATTGTAATCATAGGAATCATTACCATCCCTTCATACACCGTCATCAGTCTCCAATCCTCACACGAAGATCCGGGCTCCCTCTGGTAGGGAAGGGAAGAATGTAGTCCATAACGGCGTTAATGTCCCTCCCGCGAATGGTGTCATAAAGCTCCAGTGCAGGCCCTTTCTGTCCGCGGTACGCGTCGTACCTAAGGAAAATACCGGCCAGAATCGTAGAGAGTTCGCGCCGTACAAGGTTCAAGCTGGTGTCTCAGGCAACGATGATTAGTCATGTTCATGCTTAAAGGAAGCGGCGAGAAGCAACCTACCAAACGCAGCCCCTAGAGCCTCTGGAGAAGGTCATGACGACCCTGCTGATCTTAGGATTCTCAATCCATCTCTGCGGTCGAATCTCGTATAGGTCCTGAAAAATGTCGGTGTTCATGTGGATGCCTAGTGGTGAAATGCCGTAGGCCGTGCCAGGTGGCAGGACGTATTCATAACCACTGCGCTTATCCGTATATACTATTGCCTTCGCAGAAAAGTGCCCCCCTAGCAGCTATAGGGATTACTCGAAACAACGTTGATCCTTTCTGGAGCCTTATATCAGTAGATTACATGTATCAAGTAAGCTTACCGTTTCCTAGTTTCCTAATTATTAATATTAAGCCTTTTAAAAGTCATATAGTTATTTTTTAATAAGTATAATAAGTATAAGCTCGATAATATTATTATTTAAAATAATTTCGATTATTTAATAAAGGAATGTCGGTAATTATATTGCATTCTTTAGCCTAGTACTTTATTCTAGATTACTAATTTTTAACCGAGGTAAGAACAGCTAGATATAGCCTTTAGATCTTTTATTCTTATAATCCCAAGACTATAAATTAAAACTCTTATAATCTTTTTAACGTTTTAATAATAAATTACCAAATGTGCCGATACGCTCTTATAATCTTAAGATTGTTATAAACTATTCGAACCTTTGTTAACCTTATTAGCGCCCTCGAAATTATTAAAATGCTTTTTTATCCTATTTATAAAAGTCTCTCAGCCTTTTCCGAATAAAATTAACCTTATATTTTGTATTACGTCTTTTTTTTTGAGTAATCCTTCGCTATATGGTCGTATTTATTATAAATAAAGCAAAGTAACTAGCCTTTTTTTATTTTATAAGAGCTTATTCTATCGATTTTACTTTATATTATAGCTCGCGTTATTTTTCGAATCCATTCTTCGAAATTTAGTAATAAAATCGTTATGTATCTAATTTACTAGTATAGTTAAATATTAACGAAATATTCTATTTATTCGCCCTTTTTAAATATCGCCCTTATAATATCGACTTAAATTAATAAATATATTAATTTAGTTATATCTTTATATTAGATTATTAAAGTTCATTATATAATATACCGTTAATAATAACTGTAATAATTAATTTAACTTAATTAATATACATAGATTTCGCGTAATAATCGCTATAATATTTAGTTATTATTAAAATTATTATTATGTCGTAAATAAGTTTAGTTACTAAGTTTCAAATTAAAAACCTTTTAATTTAAATACGTCTTTATTTTCTTTATCGCATTATCTTTATTTAACAGCGTAACGAATACCTTTATTAATTATTTTACATTAAAACTTTCCGGTTGATCTACGTTTTTTCTAGATATTATTCTTTTTTCAAATATTATTTTCGCGTTTTTTTTAGGCTTTTTCGGACGTTACCATATCGACGTGCCTATAGTCTTTAATCGATTACGGCTATTACGTATTTAAACGTTTTTTTTTTCTTTTAAACCGACACGATTAAGGAAATTTTAAGACTTTTTTAAAAAACTAAGCCGATTTATCTGGATAAATTTCCTTTTAAGCGCTTTTAGATAGAACTTGCCCTGTTAAAGTAATAACTTAAATATGATATAAATTAAATAAATTAATATCTTAATTTTGTTAAAAAGCGAATCGAGAAAATATTACTCTATCGGTAACGGTATTACGTTTTTTAACCTAGTGTTCTAGTTTAAATTACTTATTTCTACGTAAGATAAAAGTAGTTAAATATAGCCTTTAATTCTTTTATTCTTATACTTTTAAGGTTATATATTAAACCTCTTTTAATTCTTTTAACGTTTTAATAATAAAATATTATATCTGCTGATAAGGAATATTTAATTCGGTATTTCTTTTTAATTAATCTTTTTAAATTAACGTTTATAGCCCGCTTAATTAAGCAGTGAATAAATATATTAATAGATTTATTTTAATTTTCCGCAATTCTTATTTGTAGAAAAATTCTTAATAACTATAATACGTAACTCGATTATTACCTATAACTTCGATATTACGTCCGTTTTCGAAATATAGAATAATATATCGAATTTAATTTGAGAATCGTTATATCTTTAAGTTTTATACTTTTTTCATCAAATATAACTGTTTTAAATAAATATAAATACTAATATTATATTATAATCCCGGTATATTTCGTTATAAAATTAAGTTAACGTTACTGTAAATAGCGAAATCTTTTCGTCGTATTTACTAGAATTAAATTTTCTTTACCTAGAAGGTAAATGGTAAATTTAAAGATTATCCAGTTATTAATAACTATATAGTAAATACGGTACAGCTGTGATCTATTATCATTTATAATTAATTAAATTAACATTTTAATAACCGGCGTAATAATAGTTAAATAATTCGATACGTACGATCACGTTTAAGTTTATAATATCTCCGAAATTAAAAAACGGTTAACGATAAAATTATATTTACTAACAAGGAGCTGCATAGCTTTTAACACCTTAATATTATTAATTAAAAAGCGAGAAAGCTGTAAGCCTACTTAGTAAGTGTAATTTACGGATATAGAGTTTCGGAGAGAATTAACGTTATTTCGAGTAATCCCTTTAGTTATTAAAAGGGGCCCTTTTCTACGACATACTTCTTAATATTTCCGTTCTTATAACAAAAGAATGACCCCTATAGGTACTTCTTAGATCTAACGCTTTTAAGCAGTTTAATATAAAGAAAATAAAGTTATTAAATCGTTCGTAAATATAGCGTTTCTACTACTCTTTATTTAAAAAATCGACTTTCGATAATTAAGTTTTACAGGTATATAATAGTTTCTTTTTAATTATTATATTAAGCATTATTACGGGCGGAATCTATTAGGTCGAAAAGTATATATATATATAATTTTCAAATTACGACATTAAGCGTCTTTATAAGCAGTTTTTTTGAATAAAGATAAAAAGTTATAAAGTATCGTATATTCGATTATAAGTATTTACCGCCGTCGATAAATAAATAAGAACGCTCCGACCGTATCTTATAGGTTTTTTAACTAACAACATTATCGTACGTAGATTTATTTAAAATAGTTTTTATTTATTTACGATCGTTAAACGCATTACGTCTAACGGAAAGGCCTTATTAAAAGTTATTACAAATATATAGTATTTATCGGGAGTTTAGTAGTATTTTTTAATTTAAATAGCGAAATAAAGATAGTAATATCTATTTAATTTCGGCGAACCTTTTACTAAGATTATAAATTCGGCGTTTTTTTCTTATTATTTAAATTAATTTTATTAATATATAAACGTTAAATATTATTTCTCGTAATTTTATAATAATTTAATAAGTATTTTACATACTTTTATTTACATAAAATTTGTTAATTTATATTAAGTTTACATTACCTTTATTCGTTAAACGAAAACAAATATAGAATATTATATATTAAATACCTTTAAATTTCGAAAATGTTATAAGTTTAAATGTAAACGTACGCGTTACATTATTTAACGTACTTTGTTGCCAGTTTATAATATCTAGTCTTACTTAGCTTTAAAACGATGCTATATTAAAACCGTACTATACTTACTATTCTCTTATTAATAAGGGGGGATTTTTAAAAAAAAAATAAACCATCTTTTTAACTAAGAAATTATCGTAAATATACACAGAATTTAACTTCCGTAAATAGAACTAAAACATGTCGTTCATTTATTATGTTATTAATTTAGTTTAATAGGGAGGTATATTAAAATTATAATACGGTCTTTATTTTTAAATCTTATTACCTAGGTAGATTTTAAAACGTTTCGCTCGAACTTACCTTTATACCGGATGTTATCGTAAATATTACTATAAGCGTTACGAAATTATAACAGTTAGTCCAAGCGCTAGAAAAGAGTACATAAAGTTTATAAACCATAAATGAACTTAGATAATCTACGTTTTAAAAAGCGGTAGTTAAAAAGCTTTATATATAATATAAAAGTTCCGGAATAACCTTTTTACGAAGTGTTTAAAGGCTAATATGTTCTAATAATTAAATTAATTACTCTTGTTTTACGATATATAGTAGGTGTGCAAAAGTCTCGGTAATCTCCGTTATCCTATATAAACTTATACATTTTCAACTAAAATATTTCCACAATTATATAGAATAATAAATAACTTTAAACTAGGTTATTATAGAGATTTATATAATATATATTTTAATATATTTATAAATTCTAAAAAAGTACGCTAACCTTTTAAAATTAGTTGTTAACTATTAGTTAAAATTTTAAAACTTGTGTAAAAGTTAAACAACTTACGTAATAAACTAAATAATGTAAAATTAACTTCAATATTTAATATAATAGGTATAAAAGCATTATAAATAAGTTTGATTTATTTTTTAAATTTACGACAAGGTGCTTATGTTATATAGGTAAATTTTATCTAAATTTTAATTACATTTAACGTTGTATAACTCTGTACCGATATACTGTAGGCTTTATATTTCTATATATATTAATTTGAGATCATTTATAAATATAATGCTTATTTTATCTATTTTATTTTAAAAGAAATTACGGTATAATTTTAATATAAAGTATTAAAATCGGAATATTATATTTTTACATACTTTACATTATATTGCTTATATAATATGCAATTAAACCATAGCATACCGATTTAAGACATTATTATATATAGAAATGTTTAAATAATATAACTTTTAACTTTTATATATATTAATGTAAAAGTGATAAAGTTATAATACATAAACTTAAAAGATCGGAATAGAAAACGTGCGTTATAGAGACTAAATCGAGAACTTTTCACATCGACGGTACTCTGTAAATAAAAGAGAAATATTTTTTTAAAACTATTTAGTACAGTTTATATAATTTTATAATAAATACAATAATAATAATAAAATAAATAACCTTATTACGGCGGAAATTAAGACTAATAATAAAACCGTACCTTATCTCTTTTTTAAGCACTTTTAAAAGAGTTAGTTGTTATATTTTTTCCTTTTTATCGTTTATAGTAATAGGTAATAAAATGGCCGGTAGCGTTTTATATGTTTATATTTTTTTTTAAGCTTTTAACCTTCTAATATCCCTTTTTTTACTTCGTATAGTAATTTTATAAATATTTTAAATTTTCGAAAAAAATGCGAAGTTAACGCTTATATTCTCATTTATTAAACGAATGAATTATTAACATTAATTATTTAGTAGTAGTTTAAAGTAGTTTTATATTAATCTATTAATAATAATCGTAAATATTTGGTTGTAATTCGGACCTTTATTACGTTATCGTTTTTATCAGAGAATTAATTTTTTATTTTAAAAGTATTTTAATCGTTTAGTTATATATTACCGCTACGATATTAGGATTTATTTAAAAACATGAATAAAATATATAAAATATATTTAAAAGATTTTATAAACGACATAAACGTTAATATTCTAAGTATTATAAACAAACGAGGATTTAGTTTTTAAAAGTTAAATATATAAGATCTATTATTAATTTAATATTAATAGAGATAAATTTATATGTTATTTATTAGCGTTAAAAATTAGAAAATATTTATTAACGGTATAAAAATATAAGTTTTCATCGAATTTTCTAATTATTATCTATAGTACATAGGCTTTTTTACTAATATTATAATATTATTACTAGGATTAATAAAAAAAAGATATACGGTTTTTATAAGCCTTAGATATAGAAAAAGCTTTTTTATAATTTGTAAACAACTTTATTAGCAACGTAGTTTTAATAATTTATAATATACGAAATTGATATTTTATAGTTTTTTCTTTAAATTATACGGTGTAAAGGGAAATTACTTTATTTACGATACCGAATTTCTAATTATCGTTAAAGATTCTAAAACATTTAAATTATTTTTTAAAAAACGGTTAATATTAAGTAAGAGTACATATAAATTATAAAAATATTTTTTACTTTAAACTTACACATAATTTTATAGAAAAAGAACTGCGTTATACGGAGTGTCTTTTACCATATATCTATATTATTATTTAATATACTAGGTCGATAATTAAAAAAGTAAATAGTATTACTAAATAATATAATTTAAAACTTTTTAAAGTTAAATTATATTAAACAATTTTAGATTAAATATTAACAGAAATAGTTATATTAAATAGATACCGAAAATTATATTACTATTATCTTACTCTTCTTAACACTAAAAACGAATTTAAGATTTAACTGTATTTTACGAAAACTTCAAAGAAAAATCTATAAAAATAAATTATGTAATTATTTAGTATTTTTTAAAACCTTACGATTCTTATAATACCTATTTTATTTTTTAAAATTCCGATAATTATATAAAACCTTTACTTATATATATTATTTACCATAAAATAAATATTAAAAAAATATAAATTATATAAAAGGTTTTAAGCCTTATTAGTGATTAAGTAATTAAAAGATTTAATTAAATTCGATTTTATTACGAAATATCCGTATTAAAAGGTTTGGTTAAGAGTATATATTACTATAGAATTTTATACTTATCGGCGTATTTTTAAAGCGTTGCGGTTTTTTACTATATAACGAAAATATAAGCGCCGAAAATAGAATAAGCGTTTTTTAAACATATATTTAATATATAGGAATTATAATGTGTAATTATTTTAAATAATAACGTACCCTTTACTGTAAATTGTTATTATGGTTTTATACTTAAAATCGACTTAAATTTAACTTATTACGTATTTTACGTTATAAAAAACTACATAAATAAATAAAATGAATTAATCGTTAAAAACATATTTACGATAGTATATTAATTATAAATAAAATAATTAAGTTAAAAACTATTTATTATTTAATTGGTTTATACTATTAAGTATTATTAAATTATTAAGATATTTCGAAAATTATGAATCTTATTATTATTTTTACAATTAGTTAAGATATTTATAAAAAAACATAGTTAATATTAAATTAATTGTTATATTTTAATAATATCATTAATTATATACACAAGTAAAAGTTTATTGAAATTTTTAAACAATAATATAAAAATCATGATAATTAAAAAAGAGAAAAGAGATAAATCTGTTAAAAAGAGAATATAGGTGATTTATTTATTAAAAATATTTAGTATAAACCGTGAAATTAAAACTATATTTATTTAATATTTCGTTTAATAAACAAATTATTTAAATTTCGAAAATAGGTAAAAGCCCATTTAAAATCTTATTACTATCTAGCGCTTTTTTAAAAGCTTTAATTAATATCGGAGAAACCGGCAATAAGCGTATTTTAGTTTATATTATCAAAAAATAGGAAGTTTTAATTAACTGTATTTTAATTTATAATATTTACCATGTTAAAGGTTTATATGGTTACTGCCGATTTAAAATTTTTAACGTTCAAATTCGTTTTATTAGTTTAAGAATTATAAAGTGCACTTTACTAATTTTGCATTTTAAACCTCGTATTATTAACGTTAACGGCCTATATAAAAAAATAAATTAACGAGTTAATAAGAGCTTATTTAAGGTAAACTATTTTTCAAATAACGGGTTTCGATACCGTAATAGTTGATTATTATTTTAAATATATTAGTTATATTATAATAGCGGTTAGAACGAAAGTACTTATTATAATGTTATATATTTCTAATTATTTAATAACTAAATTCTTATTTAAACATACGGTATAATAATAAAGCTTATTTATGGCGATTAGTTTAGCTAAAAAAGATCATTATTTTATTTTATATGAATAGTTTTTATTAATATAATTCTATATAATAAAAGAATAATTTATAATTTAAACATTTTCGATTATAAAGATTTCTTTAAAAAAAGATGATATTACGGCTTAGTTAGTTTAATATTAGAAAACGGTTAAGGGAAGTTAAGTTACGTACTTTAATTATTAGTATATAAAAAATAATTTAATAAGGCAATAGGCTAGAAAGAATATATAGATTCGTTAGATTATATTTAAATAATATTAGCTTATAATATAACTTAAGTACTTAAAATCTTACGCTATAACTGTTAATATAAACCCTACGACTTGGTTTAATAGTTAAGTAATTAGGTTAACGATTATAATCAAGTAATTAATATTAGTGTTATATTTTTTATTATATAACGAATATATATATACATAATAATAAACAAATACAAATACTTTTTTGAAACTATTTCGGATATTAACGTGATTTTTATTTTTAAATTTTAATAAAACTTATTAATATAAACAGGGTTAAATTATAAAATATTTATTCATATTAATTAATAAATAAACTTACTAAATATAACGTTAAAACTGTATATATAATAATGTATTAATTTCGAATAGAATAGCTAGATTATATAAGTATTTATTACGTTATTAGCTTATAATACTAAATATTATAAAGATATTAAAATAATGTTAGAAATTAATAATTTTCATTTAATTTTAAAAGTGAATAAAAACTTAAAAAGGGCTCTACTTAATATTAACGTAATTTCTATATTAATATAACCTAAATAACTATATTACAAATAAAAATAATTTTTAAATTAGCATATAATTAAATTAATATGTATTATTATTAAAACAATTAAAAGGATTGTTTTTTTAAAAAGAAGAACTGTTTATAACGTTATTAAAAATAATAAAATATATCTTTATTATTAAAAATATAACCTTAACTATATCGAATTATATAAAAACATTAATCTCCTTAAAGAAGACGTAACCGTGGAACAACATTGAACAAATGGATAGATTATAATATCGGTTACTAAGCTTTACCAAGCCCTAACCTTCTTACAGGTAAGTTCTTCCGGTATAGGAAAATTGGTACAATCCTAACCGCTTAGACGTCTTATTCCAAGGTGACTTTAAACTGCCCTGTTATACAAGCCCCTATCGACGACCATTCTTAACCGAATTCTGGACGGTTTTTGCAATCTGGAACAGCCGGATAAACTATCGTTTGTAATTTTCCTTATATTAAGTTAGAAGTTAAACTTCGAAATTTTTAAACTTTTTACCGCTTATATTCAGTTTTTCTAATAGTTCCTTTATACGGTCGATATTTTCCATTATAAGGTTATTTAATTTTTAATTATTTTTGTTTATATAAATAAAATTGTATCCGAAAATTAAAAACAAAATCCGATTTTTTTGGAAAAAATCGGTTAAATCGACGGAAATATCGATATTTTTAATTTATTTTAAAGTTTTATTAAATTTAAAACCTTTAAAAAAAACGTTTTCCGTAAAAACTTTACAATTATGGAATATCGGTATCTTATAGTAGGAATTACCCGGTATATTTTAACTGATTTAATTAATAAAAATTCGAAAAATGATAAAATCGATTAAAATTAAAGTTGTAAAACTAGTAAAAGGTCGCAAAATAGCCATTTTATACGAACTTAAGGTTTACCGTAAAAAGCTTAATATTTTTAAGTTATTATTTGTATTTTAAAAAATTCCTTTTACCGAACTAATTAAAGGGTATAAGGTTTATTAAGATCAAAACTTATCGGCATTACGTAATCGGTTTCGGAATAAGGCTTTTTATAACCGAAACGTATAATTTATTATTACCGTAAAAACTATTAATAATTACCGTATTCGAAAATACTGGATAAAGTATTTATTATGTTAATTATTAATATAATTACTTCGTATCTTTAGTTCAGCTTAAATAATACGGCTTAAACTTAACGACCTTAAATAAAAACATTAAAGAAATTTTAAATTAATAGTATAAAGCAAAGCTAATAATATATTTTAAATTTCAACCACCTTATTATAATATATTACTAATATTAATAATATATATAAGGTCGTTAGGTTTAAGCCGTATTATCTAAGCTAAGCCAAAGATATAAACTAATTACATTAATAATTAACACGATAAATACTTTACCCAATATCTTCGAATACGGCAATTATTAATAGTTTTTACGATAACGATAAATTATACCTTAATCGCGAAAAGCCTTATTCCGAAGCCGATTATTGCGTAATACTAACAAATTTCGACCCTAATAAACCTTATGCCTTCTAGCTGGTTTGGTAAGGGGAATCTCAGATAATAACTTAAAAGATATTAAGCTTTTCGCAATAAACCTTAAGTCCGTATAAGATAGCTTTACAACCCTTCGCTAATCTTACAACTTCTTTAACCTCGATTAATTTTAAAATACCTTTTTAAACCCTTATTAATTAAAATAACTAAAACATACCGGCCAAATCCGAATATAAAGTCCCAATATTCCGTACTTCCGGAATCTCGACGGAGATGGTCTTAATTAAATTACCCGATTTAAATAAAATAATCGGCCGAATAAAATACATCGATACCTCCGTCGATATTAACAACTTATCCGAAAAAAATCGGGTTTTGCTTTTAATTTTCGGATACGATTTAATTTAAAACGGCAAAAATAATCGGTTTCTGTACAAACTTATATTAAGAAATATCTGGCTTATAAAAAAATTACTGGCAAAACTGGAAAATAACGATAACGGGTTTAAAAACGTCGAAATTCAATTTTTAAATTGATATAAAGAAAATTACGAACGATAATTTATCCGGTTACTTCGGATTACGAAAACCATTTAAAATTCTGTTAAAAATAGTTGTCGATAAGGGCATAACTAAGCAGTCTATAAGGTTGGGGTTTAATAAAGCTTAGTAACCGATAATATAATCTATTTATTTGTTTAATTTAGTTTTACGGTTACTTCTTTTTTAAGGAGAATATTAATAATATATATTCCTAAAGTTTATACGAGTTAACGTAATATAAATATAAAGGAGAAAAGATAAATGTATAAAGTATAAAAATTCCCTCGATTTCGAGAATACTTAGAAGTTTATTAAAGGTTTTTTTAATATTTAACGGCGTTTAAAGAACTTTTTTAAATACCAGCGAGGTCGCCGAGATTAAATATGCTTTATTTTATTTTATTAAGTAATAGTTAATACGTACTTATAGTTTCCAATTAATTAAAAGGGATGCGAGCTTTTATTACCATAGCTTTTGTTATTTCGCGTTTTTAAATCTTTTATATTATTAAACAGTTTAAAGAATAATTATTATACTGGAGTATTCTTAACCGTTTTACCGAGAGAAATGGTTTATATTAAGAAAAACGTTATAATTAAACGCTAATTTTATTTATTCGACTTATTATTATATTTCTGTTTTTACGATAGTAAAGCTTGTTTTTTAATAAATTATCTCTCGTAGTTTAAATTTTTATGAAATTTATGGTTTATAATAAATTAATACGAATACCCGACCGTTATATATTTGTTAATATTAAACGTATTTAATATATCATATCAAGTTGTCGCCTATTTTAAATTCAACGTTTAAACGACAATATAAAGTGTAACATATAACTTCGAGAAAGTTTTCGAATATATAAAATTCAAAATTTTCGATTCTACTTTTATATCACGGCGCTGATCGTCTCTTGGAGCTGGGTAAAGTATTCTGCTGTTATACAAAGAAAGGAAAGGAGATACAATCTTAGAGATACGTAACACCTTTATTTATATAGCGTATTCGTCGCGGTTTGGTGGCCTACATAAGCCGTATAGAATATGCCGCAATATTTTAGTTCTTATAAACGGGTAATGTAATAATTTTCATAAATATATTAATAAAGTACAAGGTAAAAGCTATTTACGAAAAGAAAAATGTTTAAAATACAGATTTTAAAAAGGGAAGATTATATTATAACTTAATAAAATAAAGGCCAAAATAAAGGCGTAAAACTATAAGAACCGATTATTTTAATTATTAAAAGTTACGTAATATAAATCCGGAGCTATTTTATGTATTTAAAAAGAACCAGAAAAGAAAGGTTCCGTAATAGGGTTAGAAATTTATAAGAAAAATTTTAACTATTTAATAATAGATAGAAATATTCGTTTTCGTAATTTAAATAATATTAGATTATAATATAACTTAATCTTTTAACCTACTGTATAATTAAATCGGCTAGATTAATAAATCGGCTACTTTTTAATTCTTTTTAATAATAAATTCAAATTAAATTATTATAACGTATTAAATTATTTTAAATTAGTAAAATTTCATACTATTATATATTTTTAACCCTTTTTTATAAATACGCGTATTATATTCGAGCTTACCGTAAACGTGATTTTTTTTCGTTTTTTTTGTTTAAACCTTTTTATGCTAATTGCCTTTAGGCTATATTAATTATAATTCCTTATTATTACCCTTCTTTTTAGCTATAAAGGCTTTTATATATATTATAATAAACATTCTCTTTTTTTTAAAACGTATATGTTTATTTATCTAGTTTTTATTAAAGACGTAATTTATTTCGTAAATTAACCGTTTTTTAATTTAGAAAATAATTTTAAATTAAAGTAATAAATTATTCTTTTTTAAAAAATAAACCGATTTAATTACTTTTATTAACGAGTTACCTTAATAAGTCCTACTTTTTCTTTATAAATAACGTTTTTATAAATAATAGAATAATAGAATTAATAAAGGTAAAAAGGAAGAAACTGTTAATATATATATAACTAAAATCCATTATTCGAAAAATATAAGAATATGTACTATTAGGTATTTAGCGTAATTGATTTATCCACTATATACATACACATTGGTTTTTATAAGCGCAACCGGAAAGTACTTCCAAAAACTGTACCTTTTAAAAGGCCGGATAAAAAACCCGATTAATAGGAATCTTTTAATACGGTAACAAATACGATTGCGTATACGATTAACTTAATTGGTTCCCAAAGCCCCTAACCACTCCAGTTGTTGCCGACACAGTGGCAGAGCCGAAGCTTCAATAGTTTAGCTCCTTTAGGCTGGCGACCTAAAGAAACGGTAGCCCAAGCTGGATTTGAACCAGCTATCTCTTATAATCAATTACAACAGGGTGCCCAAGCCTGTCGCAATTAAAAGAGATACCTAGGCTCGTAACCACTAAGCCATTAAGCCATTCGAAAAATATATAATTAAAATTAAAAAAACAATTAAGCCGGTTTTACGAATTCGAATTTAACCTTATCGATTATTATAATAACTTTTATCAGCAGTTATAGTAATTAAATGCAGGAATCTAGTAAAGTGCGCATAGTTATTCTAGGAAATACTAAAGAAGTCTAGGGGCGATCGCCTTTATATATACGTTTGGCTGTATAAAAGATAGTTCCTAAATAAAGGCTGTCCTAGGCAGCATCTGCAGCCTAGACGTACCAGCCGCGGGCACTTAAAAGTATTAATTACTAATACGCCTTTTTGCGTTAAATAACCTTATTTACGTAATTTTTAAAATTAAATTTAAAATTTTAAGAAAATTTATTAAAAAATTATTAAAGTTTTTAGTTTATATAAGATTTTAAACCCTTATTTCCGTTATTCTCGTTTAAAATAAAACTACGTAATTAACCGTTATACTAAAAAACCGGCCTTTTCGATTTACCGTTTTTTATAACCGTCCCGGAACGTAGGGCTTACTTTTTTCGAAATATTTCGGACTAAGTTAAACGTTAATATAAGAAAACGTTTTATATATATTAACCTATTACGTTAAAGGTTTTATAATTCTAAAAATCGATTTTATTTTTTAACGGTAATACCAGTAAGTAATTAAAATTATTACTTTTTAAGTCCCCCTTTATAAAAAGCTATTAAATAAAAGTTTTTTTCCGATTAGTAAAAGATATTAATTAGTTATAAGCTATATATAAAATATTAACGCCCGTAAATAAAAATTAACGCAAAGGGTTATAGCTATATATAAATAAATAATTTTATAAAAAGTTAAAACTTTGAAATTAATAAATAAATGGATGCCTTCGGGTAATTATAAGAAAAATACTGCGGTCGTTATTTTTAATAGCGAAAAATAGGTTTTAATAAAAAAACGCCCTTTCTCTTATATAAAGGGAATTTAACGGGACCATTTTTTTACTAATTGCTTTAATTAAATCTTAAATATTTTCTAACTTTTCTTATATTTTTTTAAATTTTAAATTACTTATAAACCGTTCGAAATCTGCTTTATTAAATAATTTTATAAATCTATCGGCAGGATTATCTTTGCTTTTTACGTATTAAAATCTAATATTTTCTTTTTCAATTTCTTAACGTACGTAATAATATTCGATTTAAATATAACGTTTTTTTCGTATTATTTATATCTTTTTTACTTATTTAAACGTACCTATATTATTTTTTAAAATAGAAATAGGATTTTTAAATATAAACCTTAATTCTGTTAAAAAGTTTTTAATTTTAACTGCTTTTATAATTGCTATTTTTGCTTTTACGTACTTTATTTCCGTAATATATCTAGTAATAATACCTTATAATTTCGAAATTTATAAAATAGGCGTTCCGGCTATAAAGAATATATAACCTATCGTAAACTTTACTAACTTATAATTATTTATAAAGTTTATATCTATTATTTCGAATAACTTTAAATTATTATATTTATAATATAAATAATCTTTTCGTAGTTTCCGGTACCGAAAAAATATATTTAATATATTATTTAAGTATTTCGGTAATTTCTTAATATATTCCTAATATTTAAGTAACAGGTTGCCTATAAACCTTACCCAAGTTAACGTTATAAACGCTATATCTAATCTATTAATATAATTCGAAAAATTAAATTTCATTACCAAACTTACGTATTTAAACGTTTTTATTTATTTATTACGCCATTATATCTTATAACGTACTTTAAATAATCTTTAACGAATAATATAAGCTCCTTTTTTATTTCGTTTAAGTTAACTAACTTTAATAACTTCTTAATATATTATTATTACTTTAACTTAATATCACCTATTAATAAGAAACGGACAATTTATACACCTAAATACCAGTCCGTATTATTTAAATCCTTAATTAGAATATCTTTAGTAATTTTTTTAGCGATATTTTTAAGACGCTATCTATCAAGGTTAAAAAGCAGAAAATTATTTACGTATAAAACAATAACGTTTCCTATTTTAAAGGTATAATATATCGCGTTATCCGAAGTTAACGGATAGATACCTTATTTTACGAATATCTCTTTTACTTTTTCCTGTTAAATAGTTCCGGCCTATTTTAAACCGTATAATAAATTTATTAATTTAATAACCCTTTTACAAAAAAACCTATATATCTCTTTATCCTTTAAATACGTATCAAAATATTTTTTTAATATAAAAAACTGTTTTATATAAATATTTTCCTTTAACTTGCCGTTTAAATATACAGTAATAAAGTCTATCTGGAATATATACCACTTTAGAAAGGCGGCTAACGTTATTTAAATCCTTTAATATATTACCTTTACGGTATTTACTGCAATCTCGTTATAATTAATTCCTTTTCGTTATATAAATCCTTTTACGCAAATATATACCTTATATTTATCTAGCTCTCTTATAAACGTATATTTTTTTTTAATATTTATTTAGCATTAATAAGGTGCTTTTAAGTAAGCTCGTTAAAAAACGTAAACTTAAAAGTTCCGTGCGAAAAGTTCTTTTTAATTTTTATAAAGATAACCTTAAACCATATCTTTTATTCTCAGCTTTTTATAGCTTCTTTTAAGGTCGGGCCGTTATTTATAATAATAAATAACTTATAAATATCAATATTTAATATATTAATTACCCGTTTATATTTATAAGCGTTCCGGATAATTTAATCGGCGTTTTTAAAATTACTAAGACGGTCTTTATCGTTACTTAATGTTAATAGGTTAAAATAAAAAATATATAAATTACCTTCGCTTTCGCCCTTTTAAGTTAAAGTTAGCTTTAGTTTTTAAATTAACTTTAGGGCTTTATTTAAGGTTTTTAGGGTATATAACTTGGAAATAATTTTTTTCGGACGTCCTTTTTTTCGCTTAATTTACTTAATTTTTTAATTCGTATTATTTTTTAAAATAACGTTATCGTCCTTATTCTTTACTTTTACGCCTTATTTTTAACGGTATTTTAGATGTTTTTATACGGGTTATAAAAATAATCGGATAATATGCTTAAAGCTAAAAAGTTTACCTGGTTTTTTTAAATTTTCGTAAATAGTAATATACGGTATTATAAGTAACCTACCGCCTTTTAACAGCTATATTTTGTAATTATATATTTTTTAATAATTTAGTAATATTTGTTTTATTTTACGGGCTGTTAATTTTTTTGATTTAATCCGATAATTTTTATTAATTAGAACTGTATATTTATTGCCGAGAATTCGAAAATAACCGTTATTAGGTTTATGTAATTTATTTAGTTCGAATACGTTTTTAAAGTACTTAATTAATATTATATCCTTTATCGTAAACTGGCCTATTTTGTTAATAATATACGTTATTACTTTTATTACGAAATCTTAGAAATATATAAAGATTTTTATCTATACGGAGGTTATATATATTTTATTTTACAGAAATTATATATTTCGTTTTGTAATTCCGTTTTAATATTAATTGTATACGTTAGAAATTATTATTTTAATATTTTCTATAGCGCAGAAAGTTTTTAATTATCGTTATACCGAATTTTTTACCGCTGTTTAAGCGTAAGATTTGTATTTTTTTACGTTTACCTTTTTTATCTGATAATAACGTTTTTAAACGTTTTGTAATTTGCGTAATATACGTATATAAATTTTATTAAATTTTATCCTTGTTTTTTAACGAATGGTACTTTTTATAACGTAATAAGTTGTTTATAAAAAGATTAAAATAACCTTTATTCTTAATATTAATAAATTTTATTAACTTTATATCGTATTAAATAATTTTTTTTATATACTTCCCTTATTTTTAAAGGTTTATAAATAATATCTTCCGTATTTTCCCTTTATTATACGTTATATAAAAGATGTTTTTTATATTATTAAAATTTAAATTCATTTCCGTGGACCTTTTAATAATTTTTATTAATCGTTCGGTATTAAAATGATAAAGGCGGTAATGTTAAAGGATAATTTTCTTTATAATTTTTTCCGTTATTAAAACCTTCCCGTTTTTAAGGGTGTTCGAAAATATACGTTTTAAGTTATTTATTAGGTTATTGCCGTTTTCCTTACCGGATATTTCCCTTAGTACGAATCCCTATTGATAGTTCTTATCGTTTATTAGGTTTAAGGCCTTAATAATAGGTTTTGGTTTTCCGTAAAATTATAAGAAGAATTTTTTCCGAAGGACGTTAATCGTTAATAATTAAATCCCGTTAAGGCTTATTAAAACGTTACGATTTAAATAACCTTCCTTTTTATAAAATATCTCCCCGGAAAACATTTTTAAAAAAAAGTTGTTAATATATAACATATATTTAACTGTAATTGCGTTTCTTTCTTTATTATACCTTTTTAAAGGTTACTTAACGATATTAACAAAAATAACAATTACGGGTCCTTTATTTATTATAATTTAAATTCCCTTAAATTTAATATTTATTATAATTTTTTTTTAAAGTTATTAATATTATTTGTAATATTAACGTTTACTTTTAAATTTTAAAGCAACTGATTTAAGTTATTCCTGCAAAAAAAATAAACGTATAAAAATATAACGCTTCCTATAATAATTCCTTTAAAACGTTCACCCTCCTATAACTTTAAACGATTAATCACCTAAGCTTTAATATATTTATCTATTAAAGCTCTCCGGGCTTTAAAACGTTCAGCTACTAAAGCTTTTTAAACTATTTTTTAAATTATTTTATCGTACCATTACATAAGATTTTCCAGCTATTATTTTTTAACGCAAACGTTAAAAGTCTTTCCATTTAATCGGTATGAATTTTTCAAACCGTTAAAAATAAATTATTTTTTGTTCCTATTACCGTTATAAGCGTTACGAAAGTTATTACTTTAATTATTTCATCTATTATTACCTTAACGTTAACTACATTTTCCTTTTTTTCCTTTACCGTTTCTCTTTTTCTACGGCTTAAGGCAGTCCTTCGCTAAATATCCGTATTTATTACAATTAAAGTAAAGTAACTCTCCGTTCTTATTCTATACGGGCCTGTTATTTCGGAAGTTGCTATTATTATTATTACCTTTTCCCTTATCTCTTTAGGTATTATAAAACTTCCCGTTCTTCTTCTTATTACTACGGTTATAGAATTCGTTATTAAAGTCGTTAATTAACTGCTAAAAAAAAATAACTAATTTATTTAAACACTAATTAAATTATCTTGCACCAATTACTAACGCAATTTTTTACAGTAATAAAAAACATAATAATCTATTCCTTTAATCCGAACTTTATATTATAGCTCTTAACCTTTTATAACAACTTTTAAAACTTCGTAATAAACTATATAAAATCTCCTCTATTATATATAATCTTACTAAACTTTTTCCAAAAAAAACTTTGCTTAACTTTACCTATTATTACGTAAATCTTCCTAAAAATCCTTAACATTTTTGTTCTTTTTTTAATACTTATAATTAACTTTAAAAACATTTTTTATACGTCTTAATAATAATTTTCGCAAAACGTAACTAATTAAATTATTTTAACTTTATTCCGTTTTTATAATTAATTTTTTTAAAGGTAAAAATTAAAACGTTATTTTAAAACTTTTAATTAACCCAGCTTATTAAGTAATTTTCCTTATTTAACAAAAAATTAAAACGTTTTTAATGCAGTTTTATATTATTATTAAACTTTTTAAAAAAACTTTCTTTTTCCTTTAAGCAAACGCCTAATTTGTTAAAATTATTTAAATTATTAAAGCTTAAGGAATTATTAATGATACTAAAGGAACTATTATAACAGCTTTTTCGTTTTCGGAAACCTTTAAATAAATCTAAAAGTAACTTATCCGAATTATCGGGGTTTTTACGTATTATATTTTCTTTTTTACGTAATTTCTTTTTTTCATTTTTTTCCCTCTTCGGAAAATCAAACTTTTTAATAAATTACCTCCTTAACTGCGTTTCGCCTTCTTTTAAAAGGTTAATTTCTTTTATATCGCTCTTAAAGATAATAAAAACTTTTTATAAATTTCCCGTCTCTTAAACGTCTTATAAAACGCTCTTATAAATACTTACATTTTACAAACTCCGTATTATCTTTAATTAAGGCGGTCCTTATTAAAATACACCCCCGAATTAAAATATATCTAACAATCGTTTTATAATACTATTCATTCGTTTTATTATATCTTTTTTTTTATTAAAATTTTAAATCTTTAATTTTATCCTTAACCGACCTATATTTATCTTTTCGTACCTTAACGTTCTTCTTAATCTTACTTAAATTAATACTTAAAAACGTATAAAATTTATTTAATTTTAATTAAAGTTATTATTTTTATATAAAAATCTTATATCGGTCTCTTAACTATCGTTATTAAAATAATATAACTTCTTTTATAAAAATCTCGAAAACAAATTTTTTTTTTACCGCTACGTTTATCGTAAGCTTTTATTTTTCCCCCTTACTATAAAATTCTTCGTTTTAAAAATCCTCCTAATCGAAAAAAAAAATAAATTATTATTTATATACTTCCTATTCCGCATAAAAACAAAACCCTTATCGGGTAAACTACTTTATTCGATTGCAAAAAACTGCCTCAAAATACGTTCCTATTATTTACTTACTATTATTAACCGCTTATTCTTTTTTAAATTAATTAAGCAATTTCCTTTTAAATCTTATACCTTCTTTATTAATTTAACTTATAAATAACTATTCCGTTTAACATATTACGGTTACTAATTAACCAAAAAATGCTACCATATTAACAATTACAATAATTAAATACAAAAATCTAGCAAAATACGTATAATTATTCTAAAAAATATTAAAAAAATCTAGGGGCGATCGCCTTTATATACACGATTAACTATACAAAAAATAATTCCTGGACAAAGGCTGTCCTAGGCAGCATCTGCAGCCTAGACGCACCAGCCGCGGGCATTTAAAAGCACTAATTACTAATAACTTTAAATATATCTTAATTATCGTTAATAAAGTATTTCTTAATAAGATAAATAACGATTTATTATATAAAACTTTCGATATTTAACGAATTAACGTATTATAATATAAAAAACAAAATAACGTAATACATAAGCGAACGGACCAAACAAGCGAGCGGACCAAATTCGCCCCACTTCTTATTTAAACAGCTATAACTTTACGAATTTAATATGAATTTCGATGCAACTTTGTCAGGTTCATTATTAATAGATATACTAACTGTATATGAAATATAAAATTAATTGGATTTATTTTCGTAAAGATATAAATTTATATATAATATTTTTAAGATAAAAAACTTAAATAATATATAATTAAATAACATAACGAAACCTTTGTTAAATAATGTCAAATTTGATATAGCGTAATAAACAAATTCAAATTATAATGTAATATTTTTTTCTATTTTTAAAAAAATTAATTTACGGAGATATAAAAAAGTGGGTCGTATATACTAGTAAAATATACACTTTTATATATAGCTTACGTAATTTAGGCCTAGGATTTTTCCGAATTTTCTAGTACGTTATTCCTTAATTTAAAAAGGGATATATAAAGTTTTATTAAGTTTTATAAAGGTTTGGTAAAGTTATAAATTTTCAAAGATTCGATTTTATTATGTAGGTTCGAACGGTCCGCTCGCTTGTGCGGTCCGTTCGCTTGTGTACTACGTTATATTAAAAAGTTAGAATTAATAAAATAAATAAATAAATATATAAAATATAGTAATTCTCCGTAAAGAAAACGTAACCGTAAAACCAAATTAAACAAATTAATAAATTATGCTATCGGTTGTTAAACTTTATTAAATCGTAACCTTTTCGCAAACTGCTCAGTTATATAAGTTCTTATCGACGACCATTCTTAATAAAATTCTAAACGGTTTTTGTAATCCGGAACAGCCGGATAAACTATCGCTTATAATCCTTTTGATATCGATTTAAAAGTTAAACTTCGACGTTTTTAAGCCCGTTATCGATATCTTTTAATTTTGCTAGTAATTTTTTTAATAAACCGGATATTTTTTAATATAAATTTACGTAAAAATCGAATATTTCCTCTGTTTTGAAGTAAATCGTATCCGAAAATTATATTAAAATCTAAATTTTTTTGGAAAAGTTATTAACATTAATAACGGTATCGATATATTTTATTTAGCTGATAATTTTATTTAAATCGAGTAATATAATCGAAATAGTTTCCGTTAAAATTCCGGAAATACGGAATATTAAAACTTTATAATCGGATTTATTCGGTATATTCTAATCGTTTGAATTAATAGGAATTCGAAAAAAAAAATTTGTACTAAATTTCTTTTCTTAGTTATCGTATTAACACCTTTTTATTAGCCGTAAAATCGATCGAGGTTAAAGGTAACTGGTTTAAAGTTCCTAACCTTTTTTCCTAGCTAATATTTCACATTTTTAGTCGTAAGATTAGCAAAAGGTTATAAAGCTATCTTATACGGATTTAAGGTTTACCGCGAAAAGTTTAAAATTTTTCAAGTTATTACCTTTTAAAAGATTCCCCTTACCGAATTAATTAAAAAGTATAAGGTTTATTAAGGTCGAAACTTATCGGCATTACGTAATCGGTTTCGAAATAAGGTTTTTTATAACCGAAACGTATAATTTATTATTACCGTAAAAACTATTAATAATTACTATATTCGACAATATTAGATAAAATATTTATCGTATTAATTATTAATATAAGTACTTCGTATTTTTATCTTAGCCTTAATTATACGGCTTAAATCTAACGACCTTATATTAGATATAAGATTATTATTAATTTTATAATAATTTTTAAATTCGATCGAATAGTAATATTCGCAACCGTCAAAAATAAAAATAAAAGATCGAATTTTTAATACGCGTTTTAATATATTTTTCAAACTTTAAATTTATTTTAAATTTAATTTTTTTTTTTAGCGTTTTCGCTTATCGTAATCCTTTTGTTATATAAAAATACCTTATTAGTAAATTAACGAAAGAATATTATTTTCCGATAAAAATAATAAATAATATTAAAACTTCATTTTAATAATAATCAATTTATATTATTATCAATTATTTATAATATTCTTATTAAGTTTATTTAAATTTTTAACTTGTTTTAACATTAATAGTAACTATATTTCCTATTATAAAAATTTTACGAAAAAGTTTATTTTATTAAAATTATAATTATTATTTTCTAATACCGTATGTCGTAATTATATCTCCACTAAATTAAAATTATATATTTAATATTTCTATATTTTCGTATAAAACATTTTAATAATTTATTTTTTATTTTAAAAATTATATAACTTTTTATAACTGTTTAATAACATAAACGTTTAATTAATTCCTATCTATAATATAACGCAATAAGTAAATAATAAATTTGTTATATATTTAATATAGTATAATCGGATAAAAAAGCTTACGTATTTAAATTTAGGATCTATTTAATAATAAACTTTTTTTTTATTAGCATTAGTTAGCCCAAATTAAGAACGGTATTAGCTCGGAAAAATATATTATAATATCGATTATTTAAAGTAAAAACAGGGATATTAAAAATAAAACAAGGATTTCATAATTCAATTTTAAATCTCGTTTTTTAACTTATATAGTTAAATTCAACCTAGTTTTTTTATAAGAGGTTTTATAACGTTAATATTAAAAAATAAATTTTAAAAATTAAAAGGTAAAAATGTTAAAAAATTTAGCCGGCTCGCTTATACAGCCGACTCTCTTCTATACTACGTTAAATTCTTTTTAATTATTTATTATCAATTTATTTTTACGATATAACTATTAATATAAATTAAACGATTTAATTTAAAAATTAAAAAATTACTTTAATCGCTATAATAACGTTATTTCTAAGTTATTAATTTGTTTCTCGACTTCTAACTTTATTTTAACCCTTTATAATATTTTCGTTTAATATTAATTATCTATTTATTATTATTTACCTTGGCGGATTTAACTAGATTACCATATTAATTCTTTCTGTCCTATTTGTTTACCAAGAAACTCTGGTTTTAATCGCTAGTAATATCGATATTAAAACTTATATAATAAGCTCGTTACTTTTCTTATAAAGGTTTTTATCTTTCCGATCGTTATATATATAGGTTGCGAAAATTTAAATATAAACTTATTTCTTTTATTTTATGTTAAAAGTATTTAATAAATAACCTATTTAATTATCCTTTTTTTACTTATATTGTTTTTTTTAAATTTAAACTAGTTATTTCTATCAGTGAATTAACTTATTATTTAACCAAGTAACTATATCGGGTTTTATAAGTTCGATAGATTATAAAATATTCTAACTAAGTTTTCTATAATATTAAATATTAAACAGAGAGCTTTTAATTAAAATTCGGCTTTGAATTTATTTTTATTTTTTATCTTTTGCATAAAAAAGATTTAAAGTTAACGATACGGTTTAAAATATATATTAAAGTCTGTAATCTATTACTATTATTATATTGCTTATATCGTTTTAATAATAGTTAATTAATATATAATATCGAGAGTTAAGCTTAAATAAATTTAATTATTTAATATATAGAAAATTAATTATATTATATTATATAACTAGTTATTAGCTTTTTAATACGTGTATTCTACTTTATTATAATTTACTTATCGAATATATATATTTTAATTATTAAGAGCCTTTTCGTATTTAACGTATACTTCGCATCTTTTACTAGTTAATAATATAATTTTATAAATTATGTCTCCTAGTTTTACTTTTAAATTTGTCCTTTAATTTATTCTAGTTTTTAGCCCTATTATAAATATCTTCGGACCTTAACGATATAGTTACTATTATAGCTAAGTATATAAATTAATTCCTACTAATATACACCTTATATCGCCTTAATAACAAGTAATTAATTAATAATAACGCGATCTAAGCGAATAAAATTTTTAATTATCGGATATAAGAGACATTAGTTATATTATATTAAGTGACTAGCTGCGACCGTTTTAAAACGCACCCTGCTTTTTAATATAGTCCAGGTGTTACGACCCGATAAAGGGGAGGTCTCGGAAAAACGGTCCTAGCGGACCGAAACAGGACCCAAGTAGGTCAAGTCACGTAATTTGGATCTCCCCCGTCCTTAAGATCCAACCAAATCCATACAGATCTAACACCGTTTAGATCTGGGAGGATAACAAAATCCATAAAAGATCTAGGTTTTTATAGAGGATATATACGTTTATTAGTTCCATGGTTTAAATAGCAACAGCTTGTAATACAACTTGGTTACTTAAAATACCCTTAGTATTACCAAACGTAACTAAATTATTTTCGTTACTTAAATTCCTATAATATAACAGCTAATATAAACCGTACGACTTAATTTAATAATTAATTAACCAGTTTAGCCATTATACGTTACAAGCTTTTGTTTAATAGTATTGTCAGATTTTAAGTAATTATTCGAATTATTAAAATAGCCCTTAGCACTAAAAAAACTACCGTTAACTAACAGCTCCAAAATAAGCTTAAAAAATTAAAGGCGGAAGTTTTACAATTTAAAAAAACGACAAAAAAAAATCTTAGCACTTTAAAAATTAAGGCCAAAAAACCTTAACCTTACGACGAAAAAACTAACGTTTAAAGCTTCCTTACTTAGGTACGAATATATTTACGGTTCCTAGCTTTTAATAATCCGGAAAATATAATCCTTGCCGTTACGGTATTTTTTACCGGGGACGTATTTAACTGGTTCGAACTAACTATAAAGGATTACCTGGAAAAGGCGGAAAACAATATGGAAATATTTACCAAGAAACTTTTTGCCAATTATTTTAACTTTAAGGAAAAATTAAAGGCCAACTTCGACAACCCCGATAAAAAACGTATTATTGTATAGAAAATTCTATAATTACGACAAAAAGGACCAGCATTTAAGTACGTAATAAAGTTCCGAAACTTAATAACTAAAGTAAAATAAATAAACGAAAAGGATAATATTTTAATTAACATATTTTATAAAGGATTAAAGGACGACGTTAAAAACGAAATAATTAAATTAAAACAACCAGTTTTCTTAAACAAATATATCTTTAAAATGGTAAAAATCGACAATCGACAATTCGAAAAACAATAAAAGAAAAAAGGCTAATATACCTTACGGTATAAATTTAATCAAACCAACAAAAAAAGCAAATACGTTACGCTTTTTATTTCATACGGAATCTAATTAGGCCTTATAGAGATAAGGGCAATCCGGCGACAAAATTAACCCTAGTTTAAATGCTATAACTATAATAAAACAAGGCATAAAGTTTTCCAGTATAAGGTACCCAGAAAACCTTAACGAAATAATTATACTTTTATACCTAAGGGATAACAATAAAATAATAAAAAGGATAATAAAAGGTCGATTAATATAATCCGACCGCAATATACGGTAATATAATGGTATAAGGACTATTTAAGGTAAAAGGTTTTTATTAAAGAAAAATTATTCGCTTAATCTTAATAAAGAAAATAATAAAAAGAATAAAATTAACAAGCTTTGCAAAAATGGTTATAAAAGCATTATAAATAAAAAAAAGACCTTTGCCTAGGAAAACCGGAATAATATATAAAAATCTACGCTGTTTATTACGACAAGCCTAGATGTTAGTTTTATTAAAAATGGAAAAAGGTAATTTATTAACGCATAACCCGAATATACTAATAAAGGTTTAATTTTAAATAACAAAAAAAAACTAACAAAAATAATTAACAATAATATCGACACCTACAATTATTCGTAAATCAAAACGAAATCGATTAAAAAGTAGTTTCGTAAAGCTGGTTACCAGAAGAGTTATACTTATAAAAAAACCTTTTCTGTTATTTTAAATAATACAACTACTAGATAAAAAAAGAGTTAATTTAAAAGACAGTAAAGAAATATTACCAACAAACTATCACCGATTTAGGTATCTAACTAACCTTTACCACCGACCTAGAAAATAAAAAAGTAATTAAAAAAAAAATTAAAAGTTTTATTAAAAAAAGGCAATAGAATTCGGAAAACAAAAGAAAATACGGTAATTAATAGGAAAACGATAGCTCGTAAACGATATTACCCCTTAAAAAGATAATCGAAACCCTTACAGAATAAACTTACGAATAACTAAATATACGACAGTAATTTAAACAGTTATAAAAATAAGTAACGCGTATAAAAAAACAATTAAAAAAATTTTAAGCACAGAATAATAAGGACGAAAAAATATTACAAGAACTTATACAAACCCTAAAAGAATAACGTTATTTATAGAAAAGTTACGGGTAGGCGGAAAAAAAAAAGTTAAACTATAACACCTTAAAAAGGCTTTAAACGTAACGGTCGGAGCCATTAACGATAATGCCATTATTATATAAATACAAATTAAGAAAAATTAATATACCGTAATAGTAAATTACGGAGTAATAACTGCAAATTATATCAATCCGAAGGTAATAAATTAGTTAAGGCTACCATAAAAAAAGAAAAATCACCCTTATAAAGTTAAAAATACCGAAAATTAAAGATTTACCTACAACGGTAAATAAATTAAACGCGAAATTAATTACTTTAAAACCTTTATCGAAGAAAAAAAACAGGTTATTAATTTCGACATTATTTTATTAAATAAATACGATATAATTTTAAGAAAACCATAATTACGCTAATATAATCCCTTAATCGACTAAGAAATTAATCAAATAAACTTCCGCTCATTTTCCAATATAAAACAAAATACAAACGATATAAGATTTTAACATTCGATCGATAAGGACGATAAATGCAGGCATAAAAATATAACAGAAACTTTATTACTTAAAAAGATAAAATATATTTAAAATAAAAAGTATAATAAAAAAATACGGCATATTATTACAAATCTTAAAGCACGATTTCGATAAATAAACGATAACCTATAAATATAACCCGGGAAACTATTAAAGTAAATAACGAAAGTATTATTATAATACTACAAATACAAAAAACTTTTTAAAAAAAAATTCGATACGAAATTACTATAATATAAGGAATAAAATTATAAAATAATTCTTAAAAATAACAAAACAACCATTTTTTATCTTATTTACAATTTAAATAAAGTAAAGCTATACGCTTTTCGTAATTACTTAAAAAATAAATTACGAAAAGGATATATATAACGTTTTAAATCGTTAACAGAATATTTAATATTTTTTTATTTTACGAAAAAACGGGAAATTACGATTTGTTATTAATTACCGATAACTTAACGATATTACCGTTAAAAATAAAATATTATTACCTTTAATTACCGAAATTAAGGACCGATTACGAGACGTTAAATGGTTTACGGTTTTAAATTTAAAAAAAGGGTATAATTAAATTCGAATTAAACCCGGAAACGAATAGAAAATAGCTTTTAAAACGAAATACGGGTTATTCGAATATTTCGTTATGCTTTTCGGATTTACGAACGTATTAATAACTTTTTAACGGATAATTAATTATATATTCCGAAAGTATTTTAATATTTTCGTTATGTATTATTTCGATAATATTTTTATTTACTCAAAGATAAAAAAGAAATATGCAGGATACATTTACAAGATTTTATAAGTTTTATAAAACGTTAACCTTTTAATTAATACAGAAAAGAGTACCTTTTATACCCAGAAAATCGAGTATTTAAAATATATTATTATCCCGGAATATATTAAAATAAACCTTAAGAAAATTTCTGTAATTAAGAACTGGAAAATATTTATTAATATTACCGAGATATAAGTATTTTTTAAATTTGCTAATTATTACCGACGATTTATACAACATTTTAATAAAGTCGTAATGTTATTAACGGAACTTATTAAAAAAGACCAATAATTCGTATAGGCTCCAGCTATAAAAAAAGCCTTTTAACAGCTTAAAAACGTTTTTACTAATAAGCCTGTTTTAGTAATATATAACCTAAACAAACTAGTAAAATTTAAGACCGACGTTTTAAATTTCGTTTTAAAAATAGTAATTTATTAATAAGACGATTAAAAAAATTACACTTTATCGCCTTTTACTTTTATAAATTATATAGTATTAAACTTAATTATTTTATTTACAATAAAGAATTCCTAGTTATTGTTAAGGCTTTTAAGGAATTTAAACATTACTTTAAAAAAAACCAGTACCAGGTAAAGGTATATATAAATTACAAAAACATTTTTCATTTCGTAACCATAAAAAAACTAATCGGACGATAATTATATTACGTAAAATATCTCTTAAAATTCGATTACGTTATTACCTATCGTAAAGGATCGGAAAATAATAAAACAAATACTTTTAATAAACAATAAAATCTAAAAAATCCTAAAATAAAAATATAACAAACTATATTCAACTAAATAATAAAAAGATATTTATAATAACGATATATTAATATCATTAAAATATTTACACCAAACATATATAAAGAAATATAACAATATTATAATAGCCTACCTAAAAACCAGAAAATAAATAAAATTCACGTATTAAAAAAATATCAAGAAAACTTAACACGAAAAATACATAAACATCAACTACATAAATATTTAGAAATTTACAAAACCCTAAAACATTTATAACGAACATATTATTTTCTTAAAATAAAATCGATTATATAAAAAATTATATAATAATACAATATATACATTAAAACGAAAACTAAACGATATAAACCCTACGAAGAACTACAACCATTATTAATTACTAAACGATTATAGAATTTAATTATATTTAACTTCGTTACGAAACTTTCTTTATTAAAAAACCCAGTTACAAACGTACATTACGATAGTATTTTTATAATCGTAAATCGATTTATAAAATTTTCCTATTTTCTACTTTATAATAAAAACACGGATACTAAACAAATAACTTATATTTTTTTTCGATATATATATAATATATATAGATTACCAGCAAAAATTATCTTAAATAAAAATACAACCTTTATTTTAAAATTCTAGCAAAATTTAATAATACAACTTAACTTAAACCATAAATTATCAAGCGCTTTTAAATTATAAATAAACGGACTAACGGAAAAAACTAATTAAACATTAAAAACATATTTACGATATTACATTAATTATAAACAAAATAACTAAGTTAAGAAATTACTTATTATATAACTAACCTATAATACCAACTACCATAATAACATTAAAATAATTCTAATAACTACCAATTTTAGTTTTACTTTAAAAATTTACAAAAAAACGCGAAAAAAAGAACTAATTAATATCAAAGCAATCCTTACTTTAAAACAACTTAAATAACTATATTAAAAAATAAAATTAAAACTTTAATTCGTACGCAAACAAATAAATAAATATTACAACTAAAAAAGGTTAAAAGGACTAATTTTCTCGGAAAAGGAAATAGTTTATCTAGCTATTAAAAATATCAAAACCAAAAGCTTAAACCAAAAACTCGACTTTAAATACATTAAGCCATACAAAATCGCTAAAAAAATTTCAGAAAACAATTATTAATTAAAGTTATTACCTAAGGTTAAATTCCATTCAGTTTTTTATATTTCCTTATTCGAATTAACAGTAAATATTATTAAAATACATATAATACAAAATAACGTAAAGGCAAAGGAAAAAAGGAAAACGTACGAAGTTAAAAAAATACTCGATATACGAAAAGAAAAAAGATTTACCTAATATTTAATTAAATAAAAAAATTACTTAAATTTCGAAAACACCTAGAAACCCGCCAAAAATCTTACTAACCCCCAGCACCTATTAAAAAACTTTTATTAATAACGTCGGAACCACCGAAATTAAAAATATTCCAGTTTACGCTATTTAAAAACGGCTAATCGGACGTCTTAAAAATAAACTAATTATTTTAAACAAGAACCTAAATAAAGGACGACACATTTACTTTTAACCGTTCCTAATCCTTTAATTTATCCATAAACTAAAGATTACGATTAATAATTTTTATTTCTTAAACGTAAAAAAACCGTTTTTAACGGCGAAAACGAAGGAAGCGATTAATAGTTTTATTAATATTACGTTATTTACGTATAAAATTTTCCTTTAACTTTTATTAAAAACGTAATAGGGTTTTTTCCGTTACGGCCTTTTTACGGTCCAAATGGTCCTTTTTTTCTTTAATATAACGAAAAGAATTAATGGAAATACTAGACTTATTACAACAACGGCAATGTTTAACATATTGGCTATAATAACAAATTTTCTTTATTATTTAATATTTCGTTCTTTTTTCAAAATATAACGTATACGTATAACGGCTAGGCTAGTTAACCAACTATTAAACCAAGTCGTACGGTTTATGTTAGCAGTCGTATTACGGGAATTTAAGTAATGAAAATAACTTAGTTACGTTTGGTAATACTAAGGGCGTCTTGGATAATTAAGTTATATTACAAGTTGGTACTATTTAGATTATGGAATTAATAAGCGTATATATCCTTTCTTAACTTACTAGCTTATTTATGGTAAGTTGGTAATTTAGCTTATTAGCTTATTTATGGTAAATTAATGATCCAGTTTATTGGCTTACTTATGGTAAGTTGGTGATCCGGTTACGTGATTTAATTTACTTGGGTCCTGTTTCGGCTTATTAGAACCGTTTCCGAGATTTTTCCTCCGTTAGGTCGTAATACGATTTTCCTTTTTTTAGGATCCTTGTTTTTAAGGATTTTTTTTTTGTAAGTTTTTATTTTATTATGTTAAGTCGTGTTATTAAGGGTCGTTTGCGCAAAATAGAGTAGCGTTATGTTTTGGTTAATTTAATTAATTTGGAAGGTTTCGAAGTAATACCGTATTTTTTTTGTTTTTTTAAGGGATTTAATTATTAAATGATAACGGGGGTGTTCCGTTATAAGAAGTACGTCCGTTACGGTCGTTTTTATGATGGTATTGGTATTCCCGTGGCGATAGTTAATTGTTATGTCGCTAAAGTTTATCGTTTAAAAAAAAAGAATTTGTTATAAAACAGGCTTTTGCCAAATTCCTAGTTTATTTATTTTGTATACGTAAGTAGCGTTAATAATATTAGATTTAGGGTATTAAATTCGTAAACCGCGTTTTACAGTTTTTAAATAAGCAGGACGAGTTTAACCGTTAAAAGTCAGAGTTGGCGGTAGTTGTTCAGGTTTTTGGTAATGTTAATATTATCGATTAGAATGCCGTTAACTAGGGCCTTCTTTTTTTGGATAACGTAAATTAGGAAGTTTTTATTATTGGTTCCGGTATTGCTGGTAGAAGTTTTTTAATAGGCGTCAGGCGTTAATAAGGTTTTTAGCAGGTTCCTAGGTATTTTCGGAGTTTGGGTAATTTTTTTATTTGATTAGGTATTAGGTAAATCCTTTTTTTTCGTATTTTAAATATTTTTTTAATTTCGTATGTTTTTTTTTTTCCTTTATCTTTACGTTGTTTTGTACCGTATATATTTTAATAGTATTTACTGTTAATTCGAGTAAAGAAATATGAAAAACTGGATAAAGTTTAATTTTCAATGGTAATTCTAATTAATAATTGTTTTTTGAGATTTTTTCAACGATTTTATATAGGTTAATATATTTAAAATTAAGTTTTTAATTTGGGCGTTTGGTTTTAATATTTTTGGTAGTTAGATAGATTATTTTTTTTTCCGAGAAAGTTGGTTTTTTTAACTTTTTCTAATTATAATACCTATTTATTTGTTCGTATATAAATCGAAGTTTTGTTTTTATTTTTTAATATAATTATTTAAATTGTTTAAAGGTAAGGATTATTTTAATATTAACTGGTTTTTTCTTTTGTATTTCTTTGTAAACTTCCGGAATAAAATTAAAGTTGGTAATTATTAAAATTGTTTTAATATTATTATGGTAGTTGGTATTATAAGCTAATTATGTAATAGGTAGTTTTTTAATTTAATTATTTTCTTTATAATTAATATAATATCGTAAATATGTTTCCAGGGTTTAGTTGGTTTTTTTTTTTTGTTTATTTATTTAAAGTTTAAAAACGTTCGATAGTTTATAATTTAGGCCAAGTTATGTTATTAAATTTTGTTAAAATTTTAAAGTAAAAGTCGTATTTTTATCCGAAATAATTTTTGTTAGTAATTTATATATACTATATATTTAACGAAAAAAAATTTATATTATTTGTTTAACGTTTATATTTTCGTTATAAGGTAAGAAATAAGAAAATTTTATAAATCGATTAACGATTATAAAAATATTATTATAATATATACCCGTAATTAAGTTTTTTAATAAAGGGAGTTTTGTAATAAAATTAAAGGTAATTAAATTTTATAATTATTTAGTAATTAATAATAGTTATAATTTTCCATAGGGTTTATGTCGTTTAGCCTTTATTTTAGCGCAGATATTATATTATTATATGATTTTTTGTATAGTTGATTTTATTTTAGGAAAATAGTATGTTTATCGTAAACGTTTTAAGGTTTTGTAGATTTTTGGATATTTGTATAATTGGTATTTATATATTTTTCGTATTAGGTTTTTTTAATGTTTTTCTAGTACGTAAATTTTATTTATTTTCTGATTTTCGGGTAGATTATTATAATATTATTATATTTCCTTATGCATATTTAATGCGGATATTTTGATAATATTGATATATCGTTATTATAAATATTTTTTTGGTATTTAATTAAATATAGTTTGTTATATTTTTACCTTAAGGTCTTTTAAATCTGGTCGTTTGCTAAGAATATTTGTTTTATTATTTTCCGATCCCTTATAATAAATAATAACGTAATCGAATTTTAAAAGATATTTTGCGTAACGTAATTATCGTTTAATTAGTTTTTTCGTAATTACGAAGTAAAAGATATTTTTATAATTTATATATATTTTTACCTGGTACTAGTTTTTTTTAAGATAATGCTTAAATTTTTTAAAAGCTTTAACGATAGCTAGTAATTTTTTGTTGTAGATAAGGTAATTAAGTTCGGTACCGTATAGTTTATAAAAGTAAAAAGAGATAGGGTATAGTTTTTTTTAATTATTTCGTTAATAAATTATTACTTTTAAAGTAAAATCTAAGGCGTTAATTTCGAATTTTATTAATTTATTAAGATTATATATTATTAAGACGGGTTCGTTAATAAGGGCGTCTTTAAATTGTTAAAAGGTTTTTTTTATAACTAAAGTTTATACGAATCGTCGATCCTTTTTAATAAGTTCTGTTAATAGTATTGCGATTTTGCTAAAATGTCGTATAAATTGTCGGTAATAGTTAGTAAATTTAAGGAATACTTGCATTTTAATGATACTAATAGGTGTTTTTTAGTTTTTGATTATAGAAATTTTCTTAAGGTTTATTTTAATATATCCTGAAGTAATAATATATTTTAGGTATTTAACTTTTTAAGTGTAAAAGGTATTTTTTTTTGCGTTAACTAAAAAGTTGGCGTTTTATAAAGCTTATAAAATTTTATAAACGTATTTTATATATATTTTTTTTATTTCCGAATAAATAAAAATATTATTAAAGTAATATATAATAAACATATTAAGGTATTTTCGGAGTATATAATTAATTATCCGTTAAAAGGTTACTAATACGTTTATAAATCCGAAAGGTATAACGAAATATTCGAATAATTCGTATTTCGTTTTAAAAGTTGTTTTTTATTCGTTTTTTAATTTAATTCGAACTTAATTATATCCTTTTCGTAAATCTAAGGCTATAAATTATTTAATATCTTGTAATCGGTTTTTAATTTTGGTAATTAAAGGTAACGGTATTTTATTTTTAACGGTAATATCGTTAAATTATCGGTAATTAATAATAAATCGTAATTTCCCGTTTTTTTGTAAAACGAAAAATATTAAATAATTTGCTAATAACTTAAAACGTTATATATATTTTTTCCGTAATTTGTTTTTTAAGTAATTATAAAAAACGTATAATTTTATTTCGTTTAAGTTGTAAACAAAGTAAAAGGCAATTATTTTGCTATCTTTAAGAATTATTTTATAGTTTTATTTATTCTGTTATAATAATTTCGTATTCAGCTTTTTTTTAAAACGTTTTTCGTATTTATAATATTGTAATAATATTTTTACTATTTATTTTAGTGGTTTTTTAAATTGTACTTATAGGTTGTTATTTATTTTTCGGAATCGTATTTTAAGGTTTGCGATAACGCGCCGTATTTTTTTTTTATGTTTTTTGTTTCAAATATGTTTTATCTTTTTAAGTAATAAGGTTTTTGTCGTATTTTTATGCTTGTATTTATCGTTTTTCTCGATCGAATATTAAAATTTCGTATTATCTGTATTTTGTTTTATATTAAAAAGTAAACGGAAGTTTATTTAATTAATTTTTTAATTAATTAAAGGGTTATATTAACGTAATTATAGTTTTTTTAGCATTATGTTATATTTATTTAATAAGATAATATCGAAATTAATAATTTATTTTCTTTTTTTAATAAAAGTCTTAAGGTAATTAATTTCGTATCTAATTTATTTATTATCGTAAGTAAATTTTTAACCTTTAGTATTCTCGATTTTATAAGGGTAACTTTTTTTTTATAATAATTCCAATTAATTTATTATTTCCGGCTTAATATAATTTATAATTATTACTTTATAATTTATTATTACAGTATACCAGTTTTTCTTGATTCGTATTTGTATAATAATAGTATTATTATTATTAGTTTTAATCGTTACGTTTAAAACCCTTTTAAAGTATTACGGTTTAATTTTTTTTCTTTTACCTACCTGCGGTTTTTTTACAGGTAACGTTATTTTTTTAAGGTTTATAAAAGTTTTCGTAACGTTTTTTCATTTCGGTTATTTTATATTCGGAGTTTTTCCAGTTATTTTTCCATTTACGTTATTTGTTTTTGTAATTGTTTAAGCTGTTATTATACGTTTAATTGTTCGTAAATCTGTTCCGTAAAAGTTTTAATCGTTTTTTTGTTTAGTAATATTATTTACGAATTATTATTTTCCTATTAGTCGTTATATTTTTTTTAATTTTTTAAATTTTATTGGTTTTTTTTGGCGAAATTTTTAATTTTTTTTTTAATTACTTTTTTATTTTCTGGGTTGGTAATAAAAGTTAATTAAATGCCTAAATCGGTAATAGCTCGTTAATAGTATTTTTTTACTATTTTTTAAATTAAATTTTTTTTTGTTTAATAATTATACCATTTAAAATAAAATAAAAATTCTTTTACGGGCATAACTTTTTTAATAATTAACTTTACAGAATTACTTTTTAATTAACTTTATCTTAATTCGCGAACGATCGTAAATATCGATATTATTATTAATTATTTTTATTGGTTTTTTTTTATCGTTTAAAGTTAAATTCTTACTAATGCATTCGAATTATGCGTTAATAAATTACCTTTTTTTATTTTCGATAAAACTGATATTTAAGTTTGTTATAATAAACCGTATGGATTTTTATATATCGTTCCGGTTTTCCTGGGTATAAATCTTTTTTCCATTTATAATGTTTTTATAGTTATTTTTGCAAAGCTAATTAGTTTTGCTTTTTTTATTATCTTTTTTGCTAAAATTAAATAAATAATTTCTTTTTAATAAGGGCTTTTTACTTTAAATGGTTCTTGTGCTATTGTACTATTATATATCGCAGTCGGATTATATTAATTAACTTTTTATTGTTTTTTTTATCGTTTTGTTATTATTTTTCGGGTACAGGAATTTAATTATTTTATCGGGTTTTTTTAAATACTTTATATTAAAAGGTTTTATATCTTATTTTACTACAATTGTAACATTTAAATTAAGGTTAATTTTATTACCGAACCGCTTTAATTTTATAAGGCCTGGTTAAATCCTGTAAAAAATGAAAAATGTAATACGCCTATTTCCTTAATTGGGTTTATTAAACTTATATCGTAGGGCGTATTAATTTTTTTTTTTTATCGTTTTTCGAATTATCGGTTATCGATTTTTATTGTTTCGGTAATATATTTACTTAATAAAATTAATTATTTTAATTTAATTACCTCGTTTTTAACGTTGTTTTTTAATCCCTTATAAAATATGTTAATTAGGGTATTATCCTTTTCGTTTACCTATTCCGCCTTAGCCATTAGGTTTCGGAATTTTATTACGTATTTGAACGTTAATCTTTTTTGTCGTAATTATAAAATCTTTTATGCGGCAATACGTTTCTTATCGGGGTTATCGAAATTGGCCTTTAATTTCTCATTAAAATTGGAATAATGGGCGAAAAGTTCCTTAATAAATATTTCCCTATTATCTTCCGTATTCTTTAGGTAATCCCTTATAGTTAGTTCGAACTAGTTAAACGTATTTTTAATAAGGAACGCTATAACGGCGAAAATCTTGTTTTCCGGGTCGTCGAGAGCTAAAAACCGTAAATATATTCATACTTAAGTAAGAAAGTTTTAAATATCGGTTTTTTTATTATAAGTTTAAAGTTTTTTAGCTTTAACCTTTAAAATGCTAAGGTCCTTTTTAACTATTTCCTTAAATCGTAAAACCTCTATTTTTAATTTTTTAAACTTATCCTGGAGCTACTGGTTAACGGTACTTTCCTCGGTATTAAAAGTTATCTTAACAATTCGAATAATTATTTAAAATCTGATAATATTATTAAACAAAAGCTTATAACGTATAACGGCTAGGTTAATTAACTAATTATTAAACCAAGTTGTATAATTTATATTAACAGTTATATTACGGAAATCTAAATAATAAAAATAACTTAATTACGTTTAATAATACCAAAAGCGTCTTAAGTAACCAAGTTATATTACAAGCTGGTACTATCTAAACTATGGAATTAATAAACGTATATATCCTTTCCTAACTTACTGGCTTATTTATGGTAAGTTAATAATCCAGTTTACTGGCTTATTTATAGTAAGTTGGTAATCTAGTTTACTGGCTTACTCATAGTGAGTTGGTAATCCGGTTACGTACTCTAACCCATTTAAGTCCTGTTTCGGCCTACTAGGACCGTTTCCGAGACCTCCCTTCCGTTAGGTCGTAACAATACGGTATTATTTTAAAACCAAATTTAATAATATAAATAACTAAAGATTTAAGGCTTTCCTTTTAATTTGAACAATTGCGGGATTTACGATTAGCGATACAATTACTTATAATAAAGGATTAACTTGCCAAAAAAAAAAACTTTAAAAACAAAAATCTTAAAAAAAAAAAATATCGTATTACGATCCGATAAAAAAAAAGTCTCAGAAAACCGGTTTTAGCGGACCGAAACAGGACCTAAATAAATTAAGTTACATAATTTGGATCTTTTCTGTTTTTAAAATCTAATTAAATTCATATAGATTTAATGCCGTTTAGATCTGGGAAAACGATAAGATTTATAAAAGATTTAGCTTTTTATAAAGGATATATACGTTTATTAGTTTTATAACTTAAATAACAACAGCTTGTAATATAACTTGGTTATTTAAGATACTTTTAGTATTATTAAACGTGATTAAGTTATTTTCGTTGCTTAGATTTCTATAATACAACTGCTAACATAAACCGTACGACTTGGTTTAATAGTTGGTTAACCAGCCTAGCCGTTATACCAGGGCAGGAACATATATGTTTCGATTAAAGGGAGCCTTTCCGTATATAGGGTGCGATACGCACCCCCTGCTAGCTGACAAATGGAGTTTCAAAGGTTAACTACTCCGGTTAACTAAGCGAAATGTTAGTAGGGTCGGAACGTGCTCTGTTAGATAATACGACAAGCTGGAATTCCCTTATGCATTAAAACAAGGGCTGGAGGCGCCATGGCGCGGAAGCCCACGATCCGGTTATATAGGCGCGAAAGCGCAGCCAGCCGGCGGTATATACCGCTGGAAAGCTCAGTGGTGGAAGAACATATGGAACAGGAAGAAGTTAAACTCTTAAAGCAACATACATTAATACATAATACATTATCATATTGTGTACTACTATTGTTCCTATTATCAGGGCCACTTTTTAACATCTTCCAGTTTCGGTAAGTAGTACTTACTCCCTGCTTACCTCAGGCATTAACTGGGGTAAGCGGCTGCCTATCATAGCCTTGCGGTAAGATGGGGGGGGGGGGGGGGGGGGGGGGGGGGGGGGGGGGGGGGGGGGGGGGGGGGGGGGGGGGGGGGGGGGGGGGGGGGGGGGGGGAGA
>QJNZ01000331.1:0-95350 GCA_004155055.1 Monosporascus sp. CRB-8-3 | reverse complement strand
GGATGCCACAAACTCTTCTCTCGCATCGCGATTAACGCCACGGCAAACACCCACCCCACCCAAGAGACCGGCGATACCAACGCCGCAGAGATCGTATTCAGTCATGGACGTCGAGCCGGTGCCGATTACGCATCAGCCCGGTGTGGCGCTTACCCTGTCCGACATCCCCGCCGAGCTTCACTACACCATCTTCGACTTCCTCGACCCCATCGACAGCGCTTGTCTCGGGCTGACGTGCATGCGCTTCTACTCGATCCACCGCCAGCTGCACGGCAAGGTGTCGCTGGGGGCCCGGCGGGAGGGGCCGAACGACATGGAGTGGGTCTGGAGGCACGCGGGGCCCTTCGTCGCCAGCACCAGCAGCGGGAGCGGCAAGCACAACGCCCTCGCCGTGCTGTCGCCCCGGGGCCAGGTGTACTGCCGGAAGTGCCGCACGGCGCGGTGTGAGCTGCATAAACACATCAAGGAGTGGTTCGCCGACGGCCAGGAGTACTGCGAGGTGTCGCAGAAGTTCGGCCGCCCCGCCGAGGACGGCGCGAAGCCCGTTTGCTACCGGAGCTCGCCGAGACACCCGCACCGGTGCGGCAGGCACACGCGACAGCAGCGGGCCGTTCGACTCGCCTGATGAGACATTGCAGCATCCAATCGCATATGTCCACCCACCCGCGCCGGGATCTACGGAATCCGCCAGAGACGATGCCCCGGATATCTGGCTTCGGTGGGTGGCTTTGACTTGGATAATGAGTAAATATGCTTGGTTCGGATCTCGAGAATTCAAAGGTGCCTATGTTTAGACAGTAGGCAGGACATAGAGCAGCAGAGCGTTGGGTTTCATCGGTTTGCCCGGGTTTTCTGCGGGAAGGAAGGAAGATGCATCAGGTAATTGAAATAGTCGGACAATCTACGGACGTGGCATGTGATTGAACATCTTTCAAGGATTAGATCATTAAAGCCAAATTAACCTCCCTTCGAATATATAAAGCTTCTGTGCACACTCTGGTTTAAAAGTTTAAAGTGGCTGCAAAGAGTTTAAGGTTAAGCTTGTCGACCTAACTGGCTTAGTGTCTTTAAAGCAAGGTAACGTTGATAAGGCTTCTATCACCCCCGGTATAGTTCTAGGTAGGTACATAACATATTTACGCTTTAGATGGCTTCATGGAAATCGCTGGAAACATAGATAGATGGAGCAGAGAGGGAGCCGTCGCGCCGGGCTGAACCGAACTTCGGCCTTTTTCAATCTCGATTCAAGTGGCTCATATAAGACGGGATGCCGCCATACTGGCCGTCTGAAAAAATAAAATAAAAATAAAAATAAAAACATAAAGAAGGACAATTGGCTTAGATCGGTGAAAGATGAACGTTGGGACAAATTGCAATTTTAAAATTGTCCCTGCCGTGCTCCCTGATAGCTTGACCCTCCCCCTTCTCCCACTTGAATGATATACGCACCTACCTACCTGCCTAGGGGGTACGAAGTAGATTTAGGTATGTACCTAGATATGGCTTGAGCCTTTTCTAATAAGGGGGAACAGAAATGAGCATTCTGATAGTGCCTAGTTTCCCCCAGCTCTTACCTACAGTCCAAACACTTACCTCCCACATACCTACACATCACATGTAAGTGCATATGCACATATTTACATATTGACATATTGGACATAGGTTCCTTCAATTAACACCCGGAGCGTCGATAGATGATATCAAATGCCTACATCTACCACCGATCTACCCTTGACCTACCACACTCTGCCCTCCTTTCAGGCGATCTGGAGCTGAATCAAGTACATACTATATCTTGCATACATACGTACCCCCGTGGTCATCGTCCCTCCCCCTAACGTTAGTGTGTTAAGCCATCCAAGTGTTGATGAAATTCCCCCATCAGCTCGAAGCTAATCGGAGCTCCTTTCAGTTAACCAGTTGATAATTGGCTCTGCCGTAATCGAAAGCAACGTCATTCATAAATCTCCCGTCGCACCTGTCGAGCAAAGCAGGGAATCGAGGAATTGAGCTGGATGGGCAGGGGTTGATGCAATCCTTGCTCTAAAGTTTTAAACATTTGGGAACATCAGGAGAGCCCCGTCTCACGCTATCCGCTCTACAATTGCTCTTCATTCTTAATGCCTCTTTATCAGACGAGCCAAGGCCCGTAACTCTGGACTCAGTCTTCTTTATCTTCATAGACGGACGACCCTCCGACGCGTCCTTTTGCCATTCGGCGCATCCGGACCCAATTCGAACCTCCGGTCCTCCGTCCAGTTGGAAATCTGACCTTCAACCTTCTTCGCTGCGCGTCGACCGCAAAAGCCGGAAGGGTTGAAACCGTCTGTACCTAAAATCTGGTCCAAGGAGACAACCGTGTCGACAGAAACCACGTTTACACAATCGGACGGACGGACGGACGCAGGAACCCATACCACCTGAGCTTGGTCCAATCATCGCAATTGCCCTGCCCTGCTTACCCGGATCTATCTCCCTTTAATACTCGGTACCTACGTTAAAGTCTACCCAGACTTCGCTCTTTGTCAACTTTCCCATCCATCGGAGGCCTCGACGAGGACGATAAAGCGCCGACATCCGGACACAGCGAGACGGGTAGTACGCTTATAGACCCGACACCCACACCCAATCCCCAATCCCGCTCCCGATTCGACCCACTCCCTCTCCCAGCTACCTTACTTCCCTCTTACAAAATGACCTCGCCTTCAAGCTCTTCCCATGCTGGTAAACGCAAACGCCCGACAACTGCCAACTCTACCCTAATGGACGACAGCCCGTTACTGCAGCCTTCATCGCGGGACGCCTCGGGTGAAGAGGGAGATACCACTGCCCCAGAGTCCGGGAAACTGTCGCACCGCAAAGCAGATATCGCCGCCAATTCCAACTCTAACCCCCCTAAGCGTCAGCGTGCCAATTCCGACCGACAATCTGTTATGGAGACTAATACTGACCATACCGTGGACCCTGGCGAGCCTTCTGATACCACCGAGGCGAGCATCGACATCGCCGACCGCGTCGGCAGGAAGACGAGGAGATCCGCTGCCTCCAAGGACACCGCCATGCAAGACGACGAAGACAAGAAGCAGCAGACCGCCATGCCCCCGCCGCCCGTTGGCAACCTCACCCATCCCGCCGGCTACAAGACAAATCCTCCCCCTGCCGGCCGGACGGTGCGAGTCTACGCCGATGGTGTCTTCGACCTATTTCATCTCGGGTACGTTCCCGTCCCCTCCAGTTGAGGCCATTATAGCGACAAGCTACCTAGGTCGTACCCGTTAACTCTTTGTCTAGACACATGCGCCAGCTTGAACAGGCCAAGAAGGCATTCCCTGATGTCTATCTCATTGTAGGTGTCACCGGCGATGAGGAGACACACAAACGCAAGGGCCTTACGGTGCTATCCGGAAAAGAGCGCGCTGAGACTCTCCGGCATTGCAAGTGGGTTGACGAGGTCATCGAGGACTGTCCCTGGATAGTCACACCTGATTTCCTCGAGAAGCATAAAATTGACTATGTTGCTCACGATGATCTCCCATACGGTGCTGCCGAAGGAGATGATATCTACGCTCCTATCAAGAAGGCAGGCAAATTCTTGGTGACTCAGCGGACAGAGGGTGTCAGTACCACCGGGATCATAACGAAGTGGGTCGCCCCCGTTTTGCTATAGTTAGATTGCCTCCGATTTCATATGGGTTGTGTGAACTGATGCGGAGCTTCTCAGAATCGTCCGTGATTACGAAAAGTACATCGCCCGTCAGCTCAAGCGAGGAACTTCGCGCCAGGAGCTCAACGTCAGTTGGCTCAAAAAGAACGAGCTCGACCTCAAGCGCCACGTTCAAGAGATTCGCGATAATATCCGTGCGAACTGGACGACCACCGGACAGGAGCTCACTCGGGAGTTGCGCCAGTACTGGCCGGCTAGCCGCCCTCAGAGTCCCGCGCCTTTAAGGGGTGCGGCGCCGAGCACGCCCGTTCCCAACGGCGCCAAGTCACCAACAACCCCAGCTGGCGAGAGAGCGCCCAATGATTTTATGACTGGTTACACCCTGGGGCTGATTGGCGGTGTCAGATCATGGGTACGTCGCAGCTCGGCATATCCATGATCTCTAGCATGGCTGACGTGAACAGATGACAAAGAGCCGACAGAACGTGCGAGACAGCCGGCCACCAAGCGATGAGGACTCAGATGAGAGTGACAGCAAGCCGAGTGATCAACGCGGACGTCCAGTAGCTTCTGGTAGCTAATTGCTCTAGCCATTGACTATTTGAGCGTCGGGCGGTGCTCGCGCTGAGAGGCTACGTACCTGACAGAGTGGGTAGCTATTTTGAGAGTTTAGAACCGGACAGAGATAAAAGTTCAGGGGGGGACTAGAGGGATATAGAGAAGCTCAACGCGACCTTTTAAGACTATGGGTCGATTTGGATTGGTCTCACCACCTGAGGCTGCAAGCTTGTCCCACGAGCTCTGTATGAGTTTACATACTAGCTTACCAGGAACAGGCGCTTACGGAAAAGAGGTAAGCGTTCGCCACAAGCCGTCGGTAGCTAGCTCCTTCCGTCAAACTCGTTAGACGGTATTTCATTTAATAGTATAATATCCTTGTGCTCCATGCTGCCTGCTCGGTCGGACTCACTTGTCGCTGCGGAATGTCAGGGCATCGGTTACCGTAACCTATTGTACCTAAGGCTACCTGTGTCAGTTGGCGGCGATGCTACCTTGGTCTTTCTTTGGAGACATCTCCAGGCCAGGTTATGAGAAAACATAAGTCCACGAAGAAAAAGAGAATTGGTTAAGGAGTTACGATAGAGAAAGTTCGACATGAAGGTCCAACGGATTGGAGGCGTCCCAAGCTTCTCCGCTTATCTCAGGGCTGGAGGTCGGTTGCTATGTACACTCATATTTTTCAATTTGTAAATGGCCAGGCCGGCATTTCATGTACAATTATATTACCGCCCGGCTGTAACGCCATGATAACAGTCCCACAGACTAGGCCAAAGGCCCAGCCAGCGTACAGGAACAGCCTGGTTCAGTATAAGGGCGGCTATCGCGCTAATGCTGACTTGGACACGGAGTTGCTAGGGTCATCCCGGCCCTAGCATCGCCCGGACGCAGGCGGAGCGAGCCGTATTATGCATGTCTAACTCATATACTCAGGTCCCGTGTCGAGTTCATTGGTGTATCTTTGACGTCCAGCTGCTTTGTCTCACTCGAGCGGCACGGAAGACGTGCTGTCATCTTAGGTTCAGATAGCTCTAAAGCGTTGCATCAGGGGGCGCAACTTTCCTGGATACAAGCCGCCTATATGCAAGCCAATGCGCCAGAGTCTGACCCGTGCCACTTTCGCGCCTTACAGGGACAGAGAATTTGAAAGCAAAAGGGAAGTGAGGACGAAAGATAAGCGCCCGAGAAGCGCGGTAAGTGGGCCTTCCGGGGAACGAGGCTGAGCTTTTCACCGAAATGCCCGGTCAACATACTGAAGCATGGTACATACGCTGTGTGCTATGTATGGGATGCATACGGAAGTGAGATCCTGGATGGTGTAAAGGCCCCATCACGGGCTACCTACTCGGATGCCTTTCAGAAATCTATTTCCGCAGCGCCCGGACCCTTTTTAGAAACGATCACAGGTCGGTAACGTCGAGGGACAAGAGCTGCCGCTGGACTTTTGTATAATCGCGAACAGCCAGCCCCAGTCAGTCAGCCAGCCAGCCAGCCAGCCAGCCCAGCTCGTGGCATACATGCATGCTGGTCATGGCCCAGCCGCCCTGTAGTGTAACGATAGGTAGGGAGCCCCTCCAAAAGCCACCACGCGGTGGGTGGCGCCGCAAGCCGCTCGCTTGTGCGACGGGCCAACTACTGAGTATCAGGCCCAATATTGACATCCCTGCCAGGTACCCCTCTAGCGTCAGGTATAACGCTATTGTTATACTGAGTCTTCGATTCATATAAAGCTCGAAAAGGTTCGTTCATGGAAAATACCTGACTAGGATGCTAAACTTGCCCCTGGGACGTAGTACGCATCTGCGGAGAACAGACTCCACTGACTGGGTAGCGGGGCCGGAGCCAAGGGTGTTGCTATAAGAGGTGGTCGCAACGCGGGGCTTGAACCGTTTTGTGTCGTTGGGACCTGACCCGGAGTGGCTGTCCTTCTGCCGGTACGGGAATAGACGCGGCTGACAGCAGTTGCGGGGGGAAGGGACATCATCAAGATGGCCAAGAGTCAGCCGGAAACCGAAGACAAGAGGAAAGGGAATTGCGGTTCATACCTACCTCGTGCATTAGTGGCGATGTAATTGAACACCATACCTACTGACCGCATACCAAGTTTTAAATATAGTCTTCATTGCGTGCCCATTATAGCCTGTCGAAGCCATCCTTTGAGAAACCAGATGTCCCGAAATTTCTAGACAGTCTATGGCCAAGGAGATTCTACGTATCAGAGGTCATATCAGTTTCAGCGTGGTGAAAGTCGGTATGAACCATGAAACCCTACCGGTACCCCCATCTGCCCATATAGGTACTCTACGACATGCCTATAGAATCATGTATGGTCCTCCTCCTGAGCGAAGTGGACGAGACTCGCCACTCGACTCGCGAAGCAATGTTTGGTACCTAATGTGAAACAAATTCGATCAAGCGAAAACGACCCGAGCAAGGATCCTTTTTACAGTCAGCATAGCCTACATACCTGCATGCAACGATACTCCGCATGCCAACTGGGCCCCAAGAATAACCTGCCGCAGGTTTATGAACACCTAGTTAGGGATATCCCACCTCTTGGCATCTTACAACGTCAGCGTTCCATTAGCTGTTCTATCTGTCATTCCGGAAAAGGTTGTATGGGTTTCTGCTCCACGTTTTCTACACGCATGTCACGCCTTTGGGTTACTCCGAGGACCATCAGAGTCTCAGATCCGCCATGGGCTGGGTGTTACCTACCGGGCCTACCGATCGAAGACAGTACGTACGTACATAGAATAAGTTCGCAAGAAAGCAAGCAGGGAAATACCTAGATAGGTTATGGAGACGTTCGAACGCGGCGGGTTCGGGGCTTCCCGTGGGAACCGCGATTCCGGACCCCATTCAGCACTTAAACTTTCGGATATCTACCGAGAAGCTCTGGGGATGCATGTTTGACAGAACCGTAACCTTATTCTATACCTAGAATGCATCAATTGTTCGGCTTGCGTTTCGCAACTGCAGGTGTAGATACATAAGGTAACTAGGTAATCATGATTCGGCCCCCTGTCGCCCTGGACCCCAAGCCGAGATCTGTCTACATATGCTAGTCGGGGTTGGAAGAACGTCGCATCCCGCATCCCAATAGCGCCATTCATCTACTAGGTATGAGTAACTTGGATATTGTTGATGTCACGAATATTTGCGTCGTTCGATGTCTGCATATATGGTTCTGTACCTCTAGCCGATATGCATGGGAATAGCGCTCAGCCCCTGACCACAAATATAACCAAGGTAATAACTGTCTGGTAGTAGTTATATCGCATGCATGTGTGAGTGTACAATAAGTACCTATATGCGGAAGTTAAAAATAGGAACAGCACGACGAGTAGCGACTAGCCGCTCGCCAGAAGCCTGCCTAGCGTGCTGAATGGGCACTTAAGCGCGTCCAAGCCACTACGTGCGATCCTTCGGGTACATGTATGCTGGGTACCTACCCGAGGATAGAGGCCCTGATGTCATCAATGCTTGCCATGTTGCTCACATACCGAGCCCTGCGAGCCCTATCAGATTCAACGAGAGATCATGAAACTCACACGTTCAGTGCATCTACGACCAGAAAATAATGACTACCTACTAGCTATGAACAATGATCTACCAAGGGTGCGCCCTACATACATAGCTCTCACTACACCTAATCTGCTACTTTACAACCAACCTTGCTGCAAGATTGCCTATACCTATGCACACCGCAAGTTGCCCTCGCAGCGACCTTCAGTATGTAGTTCTTTTAATCCCATAGGGTCAAGGGAAGAGCGTTTATGACCCAATGCTAAGTCGTTTCAATGTACTTCTTGATTACCAGTAACGTCTTAACGTATATCTTCAACGGCTCGGTATCACCTCAATTATTTCGAGTTCCGACCCGGCCAATGGAGGTGTATTGAACGTGTGGGAACTATGATGCGCAGCCCTTTTTTCTTGCGGCCGTCAAGCCTGTCGTGAGACCCTGCGGGCCACAGCCCGCCTAGTTTTGGCGGCGCACATTGACGACGTACAAAGTGTACAACGATTCCGTTTATGGTTCTGGGCACGGGGCGCTTCTTTCTCTTGCATATGCGACCGTACGCGCTAAACTGCGCCTCCATATATGTCAGATCAGCACTAGGCGGCGACTGATTAGCGGTCCAATGCGTTCATGTCTCTTTTTCTCGCGAGTGAAAATGACCCCTGAAGCGACATGCGAGTTGCGCATGCCACATAGTTGATAGCCAGCACCTTTCAGCGCGAACGTGTTGCTGAACTAACTGGCCGATACCCTTTGCACAATCGTCTACACCCGCAGAGACAGAGACACATTACTTACTTTCATCATGCATAGCATACATGTATGTGTAAGTGGGTGCGCGTATGCGTACAAAGTATCACTGTCTGAAGACTTTTAGCCCATTGCGGCAGATTCTTGTCGGTCAATGGTCTCTCCGTTCTTGGCCGCAAACTGCAGGCAGGACGGGCACTGTCAATCGACCAGGCTGCCTGTCCTCCTGCATGTATATGCTTTCTATTTTTGGCATACCACGCGATCCAATCCGCCGGTGCGGGACTACTCCTGCTGTTACGGTACAGTTGCATATGCAGTACTTCTACTTACGTACCGAAGGGACGCTCAAGTGAACCAGGTGGAGTTCCATCATGTACCAAGACGGCGTTGAGAGGACAGCTCACCACACCACGAGAGCGGCAGGCCTGTCCCCCTACTCCACTACAGCGGCGCCGCGCTCAGCCGGTTCTGCGGTAGCCAGTACGGAGCTTCGAGCATGGGATGTTATGCCAGCCGGGAGTATCTGTAACCTCTGTATGTACACCATATGGCGACAACCGATGTCGAAGGAGTTAGTACCTTGCATGCTTCCTACTCCTCCAAACCCTGCTTCCAGCTGGCAGGGGTCTCTCACGAGATGCTACTCTGTACATGATAATGGCTGCCCTTCTATGTCCCAGGCGCGGCGGAGGGCGCTGGACTTGACGCTTTCCGTGTTATCTCATATTTCTCCATGATGCCGCACGTGTCTCTCTGGGGCCTTCCCATCCCAATATAGCAATGCCGCTCAGCCTGCTCGTTCCATTGCAGACGGAGACGCTTTCTTTCCCCAGACAAACTCTGTCGAGCCGACTTGATTGCCGTCTACCGGAAGGCTGAGATCTCCCGTCGAGCCTTCTTTTGCACCAACACCCTTGTCACCCGCAGTCTTACCATTCTTCATGGTTATTTCTATCGCTCTGCTCTTTATTTATCGGGGGGTAGCTTTCAGCAAGGCTGAGTCTTTGTTTCTGTTTTTGTCTTCTCGGCTCCCATTTTTGAGTTGACCACCATGGCCAGCCTCAAGTTCATCATGGACGTGGATGAAGAGCCGGAGCCTCAAACGAATAAAAGGGATGATGGCGCTGCCACTTCGGCACCAAGTCAAGCCCACGACTCTTCCCGCCCGGCAGTGACAAGCTTCGCGATCCCTCAGGAACAAAGCGACACGCTAACTCCAACCTTGTCAACAAGACGGCGTGGGCCATTGAACCGCTCCTCGAAGGCTTCGACCACAGCGACGTCCACATCATCCTCGACATCCTCGACACGCCCCTCTCTTGCGCGCCAACGGAGCACTGATAGCACCGAGTCCATGGATCATACAGCCTACGGGGGTCAAGGGCAGGGCTCCTCATCTGGAAGCATGCCGCCATCTAACGCAGCTATCCGACCTCTGGTGAACGCCTCTGTCAGCACAGAGGCAAACGTTAGGTTGACCCCGATCACCGGCCGCGTGAGCAGGGCGAAGAAGGGCATGCCCGTCCATGTCTGCGAATTATGTAAGCCGTCCAAGGTGAGTCCTCTAGCACAGCTATGCCCTAAGCGAGCCCACGAGCTGATTGGGAAAACGGACATTTACGAGAGCGGAACATCTCAGGTAAGGGATCGAAAAAATAACGGCTGTGCTCAGGCAAGGGGTTGCTAAATCTTTACCTTAGGCGTCACCAGCTAAGTCATAAGACTCCTGGATATTCTTGTACCTGGCCTGGCTGTGACCGAGCTTTTCACCGCCCCGACTTGCTTGCCCGCCATGTCCAGAGACAGTGAGCAAGGACTACACCGACCAGCGAACGGTTGCTGACTTGACTTTAGTGAGCAAGAAGAGAAAGGGAAAGGTACATCCGGAGCCGAGGGCGCTCGGGGGGGTTCGGCGGCACCAGGAGAAAGCTACCCAATGAATATATCCCAAGCCTCGTCTCCGGTGTTCGAGGGCTCCAATACCCAGCCAATGATGAACACCCCGCCAGGAATGCAATCGGGCCCGACCTACGCTAGCAATGTCTCTCCGTATTCCATGTCTAACACTGGCAGTGGCCGTGGACAAACGCCAATGTCGTCGCCGCAAACCTTTAGCCCACCCGATAGGCCCCAGGCGGACTTGAGTGGCCCGTCCCATAGGGGGAACTACGTCGTGTCCACTGATATCTCCTCTATGATGCACATCCCAGGTACTGACTTCCCTTCGGGTTTCAACGAGCCGCGCATATCCGTTGAGTTGCCCTCGTATATTGGTTCTCAGGGACTGCCGCATGGCTTGTCTAACTTGACAATACCTGACAACGGCCCAGATCCTCTTTCACACAGCGATCTATCTCCCTGGCAGTCGTCAGCCTCGGACAGCAACTTCTCCACGCCTTCAGACGCCAGCCAGAATGGGTTTCCTAGGAGCTATCGGTCCCCGACCTCAGACTGGACCGGCCCTGGCATGGTACCCTCGTACCAGGCTGCCACCTCTCAAGAACTTCGCAACCCCAGTATAAGCCTGGAAGCCACGTCGACCACACTTCAGTACATGGTCCACCCGTTCTCTTCGCCTCCCCAGCCTGCCACACCCTTTGGCCATATGATGGACGTGCCCATGCCGTTCCAGGACGAACACAATACCATGCTCGACCATGTGCACCAGCATCAGCCCTATTCCTCAGTTCGTAGCTTGTCCCCACCGACTATCTTATCGTCCGTTCAAACGGCTGAACATCTAGTCACCGCTTCCATGCCGTTACCGGGCACGCCACCAATGGTAGGCCGCTTCAAGGGGGCGGCCTTATTAGGCCCTCTGTCTGGCGCCGCCTCCTTGATCGCCGCGATCGGCCTATCGCGGCCCGTGCGGAGCGCCATCCCCGTGTATCTCGAATTATACTGGAAGCGCTGCGACGCACACTTTCCACTGGTCCACCGCCGTGGCGTGAACTCTACTGGCGAGTTGCTGCGTTGTGCCATGGCTGCCATGGCCACACAATTTCTCCCGGGCAAGGAGGATCGTATAAAAGGTAATCAACTGCATGAGTTTGCGTGGCAAGAAGTTAAACGCGTAAGTCACATTTCTACCCCTGGTGGTTTCCCTCGCATGTGTCAGGAGTCAGCTGGCTAAACAGCAGACAAATAGGTCCCCCAATGGAGCGTCCAAGACATGCAGACGATCCTCCTTTGCGAGTTCTACGCGCGGTTTCGTGGACGGAAAGCGGTGACCCGACCGTCGCAGCAATTCCGGAGCCTCTATTCGAGGGTGAGCTCCCCGCCCTCTCCTACTCTCGCTGATTTCCTCACGTACTTTCTACTTTTTCAGGTTTTTCCTTTTAGTCTTTCTTTATCTATTTCTGTCAACCGATTGGCGTCCTTGCTCAACGTCTTCTTCCGCACAGGTGGCCGAACAACAAGTTCCGACCGACTACATGTCCTCGGCCGCGACACGCGAGGAACGCTGGGACCGTTGGATCGAGGCCGAGTCTCTCCGGAGGCTCTTCGCCGGCTGTTTTATTTTGGATGTCCACACATCCGTGTACCATGAACAACCTTTAATACCACAATTTTCAACGCCAACGCCGCCTGTCCCTTTGATACAGTTTAGCGATGACCTCTGGAGTTCCACCACATCGGAATCCTGGGAAAGTCGGAAACCCCACAAGACACGGCCTGCAACCTTGGACCAGGTCAACTTGACACCCGAAGCGGTGGCTGACGCACCGCCCATGGATCGCGCCACGTTCGTGGCTTCCGAACTGCTCCGTCTGCCGAAGCGGGTAGATGCCCAGTCACTGGATCTGTCGGTAGAGGTGGATCGTTCCTCGGTCGAGCGCATACGCAAGCTCTTTCCCAACTCCCCGGTCCCGAACACTTACCTTGCTTTATACTATACCCCTCTCCATGACCTACTCGCTGTCAGCGGCGACAGCTGGCTCTTCACGCAAAAGGTACTGCCCGCGGAGAACTTCCAACAGCGCCAGAAGCGGCTCAAGCTGTGGAGCGGCAGTCAACATGCCAGCACGGCGGCGAGTTTCGCTGCGAGGGCTTTGCTATTTTTCCTTGATACCGCTAACGAAACTACGGATGTAACGGATACACACGACGAAGATGCCGAGGAAGAAGATGGTGATATCTATGGACGACGCTGTAACGACATCTCGGACTACTGGTCTATCTACGTGTGCGCGCTCATATGCTGGGCGATCACTCACCATGCCACGAGGAGGGCAGCTGCGGCAGGTGGCGGCACCGGCAGTGTTTCTCCATTTCGTAATGCTAATTCACCGGGGGAAGGGGCTGGCAGGGGGCATACCGTGGTGGGATGGCTTCGGATGGTGGGAAGCCTCGGCCCCGGCGAAGTGCTGGATGTTAGGGACCGGACAGAGGCTGCCGGCGTCGTGGGAATGGCCAGGAGGAGGCTGGAATACGAGGCCGCTGGAAGCAGGAGTAGACTCCTCGTCGACGCTCTGGGGGTGCTAAAGAAGCTCGAGGAGGGGATCAACTGGAAGTGGTTCTAGGCACTAAAAGAGGCGGACTTCGTGACTTATGTGCGGGCGGTGGCGGCGATTTCCTTTCCTGTACTTTTTCCCACTTCCCCGTTTTGTTCTTTCCTCTTGTCCTTCTTTGTTTACTTTTCCAGTCTTTCCGTCTTATATCATTCCCTTTCGGCATCCTAAACTGCATTTCAAGAGCGAACACGTGTGTACTACCAAAACTAAACCGCATATAGGAAAGGGATTCCAGCCTACAGACATATATGCATGCCTGCATCGAGAGAGCGAGCGAAGGCGTATAAAGGCTGTGGGTGACTTGCATTGGATAATTTCTCTCTACGTACAAATACGCTTCGAGGCGGCTGATGGGGGCGACGATGTACACATTCCGGGGATACAATGAGATATACATGCAGAGATCGAGGTGCAATACGACACCCGCTACCTGTCGGTTCATGGACGGGTAGCCCGGCCTTAAGAATAAGAGCTAAAGGTGGTAGACATGGTATATTCGAACCCAAGCAAAAAGAATGCTCGTTCGAGACAGTGGTCGTCGCGTATACTTCCGTCGATGCGCTTTGGTTCGTCCATGTTGCATTACGCGAGGCACGAACCACAAACCCTCGGGTTGGAAGCAGTCGGCCCATCATTTCATCCTACTGGATAACTATGTCCCTATATGGATTGAACATGTACCTATCTCCCTATGTTTTCTATCAAAAAGTCGAGCCGATAGAACATCTAGAAGCTGTGCTCCCATAGAAATAAGATGCAAGGTCAGTGCTATTCAGGTATCTAGCTATATACAGCTGATCCGCATAGGAATAAGATGCAGTTCGAAAATTTCAGAATCAGCGACTTATTCTGAATATATTTAGGTGCAGTTCGTAAACTTTCAAAATCTTATTCTTCTGGCCCGTGCCAACCCTGTTAATAAGTAAACAGAAGTGGAACTGCTTTTATTTGTATTGCTATTATTTTAAGTTTTAATTTAGTCGGCTAAAACAAACGTACCGTATTCGGTTATATTTAGTCGTATTGCTTTTTAATATAATTAAATTATTATTATTTTTCGAAAATATATAAAGTTAATATTTTTTTACCGAAAAATCCCAGTTTTTATAATAAATAAAAAAGTTTCGAATTACATGTCGATATATTTTAAAAAAAAAATTGTTAATTTAAAAAGTAATAGTTTATTTAAAAAAAGAAGGATATCGAATAATATTTATAAGGTAATTTAATTTTATATATATAAAACTAACGGTTAATATTAAAATTATTTTAAATTTAAAATTCTCGCAAAATATTTATGTTTTATATTTAATATAATTAATATTTTATTAATATAAACTTACGAAAAAAGTTTTCCGTATTTATTTATTACTATATAACGTACTATATTACCTTATAAGCTAAACCACCTTATAAGCCGCTTTTCGGCATTTTATAACCAAAAAATTAAATTAATTAATTATAACATATTAAAATAACATAAATTAATCGGATTCTTTTTTACTAAACGTATTTACAACTTCCTTATAAATACGTATATTATATCCGGGCTTACCGTAAACGTTATATATCTATTCCTTAATTTCAACCTTTTTATAATAACTACCTTTAGCCGTTATAAACTGTATTTTTTTACCATCCTCTTCCTTTTCGGCTAGAAAAACTTATCCTTCTTATATAATAAATATCTCTCTTTCTTAAAAACGTTTATTTTTAATCCTTTAACGTTTACTTGAAATATAATTCGTTTTACGTAATTAAGTAACTTTTTTTCGAAAAAAAAAATTTTTATATAAAAGTAATAAATTATTTTTTATTAAAAAATTTGCCGATTTAACGATTTTTGTCGGCGAGCTACCCTGGTAATTTCTAATTTTTTTTTTTACAAATAACGTCCTTATCTTATTACTTCCTTAAGATTCCTAAAAATTTTCGCAAATAAAAAACGAATAAAACCGGCGAAAGTTAACGGAAAAACAATTAACATAAATATAACTGGAAAAATTTCAAATTTAGAAAAAACGTAATTAAAATTAAATAAAATAAAGCTAACTTTCGCAAATCCGGATTTAATATTATCGGATATTATAACAACTTTAAACGCGTTATAAAAACCGGCAAAGAAATTTTTTTTAACGATATAAATATAATAACATTATATTAAACTTTCGATATATAATAAATAAATACATTTTAAAACAAAAAAACAAAAAACGTTAAAAAATTAAAATTTATACCAAAAATACGTAAATATACAAAATATAATAATATTATAATTAATATAATATTCTTCGAATTTTATCGAATAATAACTTTCGTAACCGTCGAAAATAAAAAAATATTTCGATCTTTTCGTATACGTTCGAATATATTAATCGAAATATTAAATTTATTTTAAACTTAATTTGTTCGTTATTTAACTATTATTACTTAATATAATTTTTTAATCGGCTATTAATAATAAGTTATTATAAAACTAAAACTTTAAATAATTTTTTCTTATTATAATAATAAATAATAGTATAATCCAACCTTAAAAATTAATAACTTAAATAACTATAACCTATTCTTTATTTTTTTATTAAGTTTATTTAAATTTTTTACGTTTTTCGGTACTAATAATTACCATACCCGTTACTATAAAAAACCTTATTAAAAATCTAGTCTCGTCGAAATTATAAATATCCTTTTCTATAATACCGTATTTTACGATAATAACCCGAATAAACTCGAACTATTTACAAAATATCTTTAAATTTTCGTATAATACCCGGTAATAATTAATATTCCGATTTAAACGTATTTAAAGTTTTTTTAGCTATCTAACAAATTTCGACGCCTAGTTAACTCCGACGCATACTACAACGCGTTAAATTAATAATAAATTCGCCATATCTTTAATATATTAAAACCGGATAAAAAACGTTTACGTATTTAAATTAAAAATTCGTTCGGTAATGGATTTTTTTTTAGTCGGCGTTAATTTTCGTAAATTAAACAAAATATCGGTTTAAGCGTATTAACCGTAATATCAAGCTTTTAAAATAAATTCGAAAACCTTATTAAAAAAATATAACTTTTTAAAATTAAGTTTCGGGTTTCGTTTTTTAACCTAAATAACTAAATTTATTTTAAAAATTTTTGTAAAACGTTCTATATTATTAATATTAAATAATTACTGATAAAAGTTAAATAGTAAATATATTAATAAAAACAGCTCGTAAGATGGTTTAACTCGCGAGGTAATATAATACGTTATACTTAATAACATATTATTAAAAATTTACGAGTTTTTATTAATTTTAAATTTTCGTAAGTAAATTAAAGAGTAAATTAAACCGAAAGTATTAAATTATATAAATGTTATTTATAATTTCAGTATAAAGTAATACTTTTTTCGAATTATAAGATTAAAAATTTTAAATATTAAGCCGTAATTAATATATTAAATGCGGAAAAAATTATATTAACGAAAAAAAAGAAAAGAATTAATACTTTTTAAAAAAAAAAGCTTAAATGTAGTTTATATTAATACAAGGTAAAGTGCCATTGAGGTATCTAGCTAGCTATATATAGGAAGCTGATAGTTTATATTAATTAAATAATTTTTTTAAAAATAAAAGGCTTTACTTATTTATAATTAAACTTAATATATAAAAAAGTTACTTAAAAGTTAATAATACTTCTTATATTAAATTATTTTATAATAATTAACCATTATTAAGGTCACCTCGAAATAAAACTTTTTTAATATAACGCTTTAAAGTACGTTAAATTTTATAAAGCCGTGTTTAAGTTTTCCGTTAAAATTAAGGTAAATTAATTATTACTTTTTAAAAAGTTAACTATATTATTTTTTAACTTAATAGGTATTATAGATTTTTTTTAAAAGTTAGCTATTAACTAAGAAAAAGATTACTTTATTAAAAAACCCGAATTTATCTTTATTAATAACGATATTTTACGGTAAATATATAACCGCCCTTATAAACGCTTTATTAATAATGTAGAAATATTATAGAAAAGGAAAAAAGCTAAAAAATATAATAGTGTTAGCAGTTACAGTGATTAAATGCAGGATTCTGGCGAAAAGCGCATGGTTATTTTAGGAAAGACTGAAGTCTAGGGGCAATCGCCTTTACATACACGTTTGGCTGTACAAAAGATGGTTCCTAGACAAAAGCTGTCCTAGGCAGCATCTGCAGCCTAGACGCACCAGCCGTAAGCACCTAAAAGCACCAATTACTGATACGCCTTCTTATATTAAATAACCTTGTCTACGTAATTTTTTTCAAAATCAGATTTAAAACTTTAAGAAAATCTATTAAAATTTTTAATCTATATGGGATTTAAACCTTTGTCTTTGTTATTCTTATTAAAAATAAAGTTGCGCAATTAACCGTTAGACTAAAAAACCGGCCTTTTCGTTTTACTGTTTTTTCGTAACCGCCCCGGAATATGGGGCTTACTTTTTCCGAAACAATTCGAACCAGGCTAAGCGTTAATATAAGAAAACGCTTTATATACGTTAACTTATTACGTTAAAGGTTTTATAATTTTAAAAATTAATTCCATTCTTAACGGTAATATTAATAAATAATTAAAATTATTGTTTTTTAAATCCGTCTTAATAAAAAATTATTAAATAAAGGTTTTTTTCCGGTTAATTAAGGGATATTAATTAATTATTAAATATATATAAGATATTAACGTTTTTAAGTAAAAACCAACGTAAAGGGTTATAGTTATATATAAATAAATAATTTTATAAAAAGTTAAAACTTTAAAATTAACAGATAAACAGATATTTTCGGATAATTATAAAAAAAATACCGCGGTCGTTACTTTTAATAACGAAAAACAGGTTTTAATAAAAAAACGCCCTTTCTCCTATATAAAGGGAATTTAACGGAACCATTTTTTTACTAGTTACTTTAATTAAATCTTAAATTAATTATAAACCGCTCGAAATCTACCTTATTAAATAACTTTATAAATCCGTTAATAAAATTATCTTTGCTTTTTACGTATTAAAAACTAATATTTCCTTTTCGGATTTTTTAACGTACGTAATAATATTTAATTCGAATATAACGTTTTCTTAGTATTATTTATATCTCTTTTATTTATTTAAACGTACTTATATTATTCTTTAAAATAGGAATAAAACCTTTAAATATAAGCTTTAACTTTATTAAAAAGTTTTTAATCTTAATTACCTTTATAATTACTATTTTTATTTTTACGTAATTTATTTTTGTAATATATTTAATAATAATATCTTATAACTTCGAAATCTATAAAATAAACGTTTTAACTATAAAAAATATATAGCTTATCGTAAATTTGTTAACTTATAATTATTTATAAAACTTATATTTATTATTCCGAACAACTTTAAATTATTATACTTGTAATATAAATTATTTTTTTATAATTTCCGATATAAAAAAACATATTTAATATATCGTTTAAATATTTTAGTAATTTTTTAATATATTTCTAATATTTAGATAATAAGTTACTTATAAACTTTGCTTAAATTAATATTGTAAACTTTATATTTAGTTTATTAATATAATTCGAAAAATTAAATTTCTTTATTAAATTTATATATTTAAACTTTTTTTTTTTTGCTAATTACGCCGTTATAATTTATAACGTACTTTAAATAATCCTTAACGAATAATATAAGCTTTTTTCTTATTTCGTTTAAGCTAATTAATTTTAATAACCTTTTAATATATTATTATTAATTTAGCTTGATATTTTCTGTCGATAAGAAACGGATAATTCGTAAGCTTAAATATTAATTTACGTTACTTAAATCCTTAACTAGAACGTTTTTAACAATTCTTTTAGCGATATCTTTAAAATATTACCTATTAAGGCTAAAGAGTAAAAAGTTATTTACGTATAAAACGATAACGTTTCTTATCTTGGAATTATAATATATCGCATCGTCCGAAATTAACGGACGGAAACCTTATTTTGCAAATATTTTTTTTATTTTCTTTTGTTAAACGGTTCCGGCTTATTTTAAACCGTATAATAAGTTTATTAGTTTAATAACTTTTTTAAAGGAAAACTTATATAGTTCCTTATCTTTTAAATACGTATTAAAATATTCCTTTAATATCGGAAATTATTTTATATAAATATCTTCCTTTAATTTGCTATTTAAATATGTAATAATAAAATTTATTTAGAATATATATTATCTTAAAAAAGCGGCTAACGTTATTAAAATCCTTTAATATATTGCCCTTACGTTATTTGCTATAATTTCGTTATAATTAATTCTTTTTTATTATATAAATCCTTTTACGTAAATACGTATCTTATATTTATTTAATTCTTTTATAAACGTATATTTCTTTTCTAATACCTGTTTAATATTCATAAAATACCTTTAAACAACTTTATTAAAAAGTATAAACTTAAAAATTCTACGTAAAAAGTTCTCTTTAATTTTTATAAAAATAACCTTAAGTTATATTTTTCGTTTTAGGTTTTTTATAATTTCCTTTAAAAATAAGCCGTTATCTATAATAATAAATAACTTATAAATATTAATATCTAATATGTTAATTACTTATTCGTATTCGTAAACGTTCCGAATAATATAATCGGCATTTCCAAAACTATTAAAACGGTTTTTATTATTACTTAATATTAATAAGTTAAAATAGAAAATATATAAATTATTTTCGCCTTTATTCTTTTAGGTTAAGATTAACTTTAACTTTTAAATTAACTTTAGGGCTTTATTTAAGGCCTTTAAAGTATATAACTTAGAAACAGTTTTTTTCGGACGTCCCTTTTTGCATTTAACTTGCTTGGTTTTTTAATCCGTATTATCTTTTAAAATAACGTTATTATTTTTATTTTTTACTTTTATGTCTTACTTTTAACGGTATCTTAAATACTTTTATACGGGCTGTAAAAATAATCGGATAATATTTTTAAAGTTAAAAAGTTTACTTAATTTTTCCAGGTTTTCGTAAACAGTAATATACGGTATTATAAGTAATTTACCGCCCTTTAATAGTTATATTTTATAATTATATATCCTTTAATAATTTAATAATATTCCTTTTACTTTACGGGCTGCTAATTTTTCTAATGTAATCCGATAATTTTTATTAATTAAAAATATATACCTACTGCCGAAAATTCGGAATTAATCGTTATTTAATTTGTATAATTTATTTAGTTCGAATACGTCCTTAAAGTATTTAATTAATATTATATCCTTTACCGTAAATTGGCTTATTTTATTAATAATATAGGTTATTACCTTTATTATGAGATCCCAGAAATATATAAAGATTTTTATTTATACGGAAGTCGTATACGTTTCGTTTTATAAAAATTATATTTTTCGTTTTGTAATTTTGTCCTAATATTAATTATATACGCTAAAAATTATTAATTCGATATTTTTTATAACGCAAAATTTTTTAATTATTATTATACCAAATTCCTTGCCGTTATTAAAGCGTAGGATTTGCATTTTTTTTACGTTTATTTTTTTCGTCCGATAATAATATTTTTAAACGTTTTATAATTTACATAATATAAACGTATAGGTTTTATTAAACTTCGTCTTTATTTTTAAACGAATAGTATTTTTTACAACATAATAAATTATTTATAAAAAAACTAAAATAATTTTTGTTTTCGATATTAATAGGTTTAATTAATTTTACGTCGTATTAAATAATTTTTTCTATATATTTCCTTCCTTTTTAAAAATTTATAAATAATATTTTCCGTATTTTCTTTTCGTTATATACCGTATAAAGGATATTTTTTATATCGTTAAAGTTTAAAATTATCCTTATAAACCTTTTAATAGTTTATATTAATCGTTCGGTATTAGGATAATAAAGGCAGTAATATTAAAAGATAATTTTCTTTATAACTTTATCCGTTATTAAAACTTTCCTATCTTTAAAGGCGTTCGAAAGTACGCGTTTTAAATTATTTATTAGGTTATCGCCGTTTTCCTTACCGGATATCTCTTTTAATACGTATTTTTATTAATAGTTTTTATCGTTTATTAGGTTCGGAACCCTAATAATAAGTTCCGGTTTCCCGTAAAGCCATAAGAAAAAATTTTTCCGAAAAACATTAATTATTAATAATTAAGTCTTATTAAAACTTATTAAAGCGTTACGATTTAAATATGCTTTTTTTTTATAAAATATCTTTCCGAAAAATATTTTTAAAAAAAGCTGTTAATATATAACGTATATTTAATTATAATATCGTTTCTTTTTTTATTAAGCCCTTTTAAAAGCTATTTAATAATATTAACAAAAGTAATAATTATAAATCCTTTACCCGTTATAATTTGGATTCCCTTAAACTTAATATTTATTATAATATTTTTCTTAAAATCGTTAATATTATTCGTAATATTAACGTTTGCTTTTAAGTTTTAAAGCAGCTTATTTAAATTGTTTCCGTAAAAGAAATTAATATATAAAAATATAACGTTTTTAATAATAATTTCTTTAAAGCATTTACCCTTTTATAACTTAAGGCGATTAATCGCCTAAGTTTTAAGGTATTTAGCTACTAAAGTTCCCCGGGCTTTAAGGTACTTAGCCGTTAAAGCTTCTTAAGCTTCCTTTTAAATTATCTTATCGTATTATTATATAAAATCCTTAAACTGTTATTTTTTAACGTAAACGTTAAAAGTTTTTCCGTTTAATTAGTATAAATCTTTTAAGCTATTAAAAATAAATTATTTTTCGTTTTTATTATTATTATAAGCGTTATAAAAGTTATTATTTTCATTATTTTATTTATTGTTACTCTGGCGTTAGCTACGTTTTCTTTTTTTTCCTTTGCCGTTTTTTTTCTTTTGCGGCTTAAGGCAATCCTTTGCTAGGTATCCGTATTTGTTACAGTTAAAGCAAAGTAATTTTCCGTTCTTATTTTATACGGGCTTATTATTTCGGGAATCATTATTATTTTTTTTCTTACTTTTCTAAGCGTTATAAAATTTCTCGTTCTTTTTTTTATTAGTACGATTATAGAATTTACTATTAAAGTTGTCGATTAACTGTTAAAAGAAATAACTAGTTTATTTAAGCATTAATTAAATCGTTTTATAGCAGTTACTAATACGATTTTTTATAGCAATAAAAAACATAATAATTTATTCTTTTAATTCGAATTTTATATTATAACCTTTAACTTTTCGTAATAACTTTTAAAACTTCGTAATAAACTATATAAAGTTATTTCCGTTATATATAATCTTGTTAAACTTTTTCCAAAAGGACCTTTATTTAGTTTTACTTATAACTACGTAAGTTTTTCTAAAAGGTTTTAATATTTTCGTTTTTTTTAAATATTTATAATTAACTTTAAAAACGCCTTTTTATACGTTTTAATAATAACTTTCGCGAAACGTAATTAATTAAATTATATTAGCTTTATTCCGTTTTCGTAATTAATTTTTTTAAAAGTAAAAGTTAAAGCTTTATTTTAAAGTTTTTAATTAACCTAGTTTATTAAGTGATTTTCCTTATTTAGTAAAAAATTAAAATATTTCTAACGTAACTTTATATTATTACTAAATTTCTCAAAAAAAAAATTTCCTTTAAGTATATACCTAATTCGTTAAAATTATCTAAATTATTAGGGCTTAAAAAACTGCTAAAGGTATTAAAGGAATTATTATAACGGCTTTTTCGTTGTTAAGAACTTTTAAATAAATTTAAAAATAACTTATTCGAATCGTTAAGGTTCTTACGTATTATATTTTTTTTCTTTACGTAACTTCTTTTCTTCGCTTTTTTGCTTTTTCGAGGGATTAAGCTTTTTAATGTAAGGCCGTTAAGTTCAAGCCGTATTATCCAGGCTAAGTTAAAGATATAAAGTAATTATATTAATAATTAATATAATAAATATTTTACCCAGTATTTTCGAATACGGTAATTATTAATAGTTTTTACAGTAATAATAAATTATACGTTTCGGTTACGAAAAACTTTATCCCGAAGCCGACTGTTACGTAATACTGACAAATTTTAACCTTAATAAATCTTATGCCTTTTAGCTTTACAATTCGGCAGGGGGAATTTCCTGGAATATAATAACTTAAAAGATATTAAGTTTTTTACGGTAAACCTTAAATCCGTATAAAATAATTGCTTTATAACCTTTTGCCAGTTCTACGATTTTAACCTCGATCGATTTTACGATTTTTCGAATTTTTATTAATTAAAATAACTGAAATATACCGGGTAATTCCTATTATAAAATACCGATATTCCGTAATTATAAAGTTTTTACGGAAAAAGTTTTTTTTTAAATTTTTAAACTTAATAAAATTTTAAGATAAGTTAAAAATATCGATATTTCCGTCGATTTAATCAATTTTTCCTAAAAAAATCGGATTTTGTTTTTAATTTTCGGATATGATTTAATTTATATAAGTAAAAATAATTAAAAATTAGACGACCTTATAGTAAAAAATATCGACCGTATAAAGGAATTATTGAGAAAATTAGATATAAACGGTAAAAGGTTTAAAATTTTCGAAGTTTAATTTTTAATTCGATATAAAAAAGATTACGAACGATAATTTATCCGGCTGTTCCGGATTGCAAAAACCGTTTAAAATTCGGTTAAGAATGGTCGTTAATAGGGGCATAATAAGGCAATCTGTAAGAAAGTTAAGGCTTAGTAAAGCTTAGTAACCGATATTACAATTTATTTATTTGTTTAATTTTGTTCCACGGTTACGTCTTTTTTAAAAAGGTTAAGCTTTTTAATAAATTACCTTTTTAACTTCGTTTCGCCTTTTTTTAAAAAGTTAATTTTTTTTTACGTTATTCTCGACGGCAATAAAGGCTTCCTGTAAATTTCCCGCCCTTTAAGCATTTCGTAAAGCGTTTTTACAAATATTTATATTTGTCGGCAATTAATGCTTTCAGGTGCCCGCGGCTAGTACGTCTAGGCTGCAGATGCTGCCTAGGACAGCCTTTATCCAGGAACCATCCTTTATATAGTTAAACGTATATATAAAAGCAATTACCCCCAGACTTTTTCAGTCTTTCCTAAAATAACCATACGTACTTTGCCAGATTCCTATATTTAATCATTATAACTGCTAATATAATAACATCTTTTAGTTAATTAATAACCGTAATACGTTAAACGGAATAATTATTTATAAATTAAATTAACAAAAAAAGCATAAAACTTAAAAAGAAATCGCTTAATTAATTTAAAAAAGAATAAGCGGTTAACGATAACAAGCGAATAACAGAAACGTACCCTAAAGCAGCTTTTTATAATCGAATAAAACAGCCCACCCGATAAAGGTTTCGTCCTTATACGGAACAGGAAATATACGAACAGCGACTTATTTCCTTTTCCTTTCGATTAAAAGGACCTTTAAAACGAAAAATTCTATAATAAAAAGGAAAAATAAAAGCTTACGATAGACGTAACGACAGGAAAAAAACCTATTTTCGAAACTTTTACGGAAAAAATTATATTACCTTAATAACGACAGCTAAAAAACCGATATAAGACCTTTATATAAAAATAACAGCTTTAATTAAAATTAAACAAGCTTTATACGTCCCTAAGTACCAACTTAAATAGGATTAAAAAAAACGTTAAGGTACGAAAATATAAATATAAATCGGTTAAAAATAAAATCAAAAATTTAAAGCTTTAATAAAAAAAACGATATAATAAAGCGAATAAATAATATCGTAAAGCAATTGTTAAATATACCTTAATTCGGAGGCGTACTTTAATAAGGACCGTTTTAACTAAAGGTAATACGGAATTTGCGAAATATAAGTATTTGCAAAAACGCCTTATAAAACGTTTAAAGGACGGAAAACTTACAAAAAACCCCTATCGCCGTCGAAAACGATATAAAAAAGATTAACCCCTTAAAAAAAGGCGAAACGCAACTAAGAAAATAATTTACTAAAAAACTTAATCCCCCGAAAAAAAAAAAGCGAAAAAAAAAAGCTACGTAAAGAAAAAAATGTGGCACGTAAGAACCCCAACGATTCGGATAGGTTACTTTTAAACTTGTCCAAAGGTTTCCGAAAACGAAAAAGCTGTCGTAATAATTCCCCCAGTATCCCTAATAACTCCTTAAACCCTAATAGCTCAAATAGCTTTAACGAATTAAACGTTCGCTTAAAAAAAAAACTTCAAAAAGTTTAGTAATAATGCAAAGCTACGTTAAAAACGCTTTAACTTTTTACTGGATAAAAAGAATTACTTAATAGGCTAAGTTAATTAAAAGCTTTAAAGTAACGTTTTAATACTTGCCTTTAAAAAAATTAATTATAAAAACGGAATAAAGCTAAAATAACTTAATTAATTACGCTTCGCAAAGGCTATTACCAAAATATGCAAAAAAGCGCCGTTAAAGCTAATTACAAGTATTAAAAAAAGAACGAAAATATTAAAGACCCTTAGGAAAACTTACGTAGTAATAAGCAAGGCTAAATAAAGGTTTTTATAAAAAAAGCTTAGCAAGATTATATATAATAAAGAAGATTTCGTATAGTTTATTACGAAATTTCAAAAACTGTTACGAAAAGTTAAAGGCTGTAATATAAAGCTCGGATTAAAGGAACAGATTATTATATTCCTTACTGCTATAAAAGATCGCGCCGGTAACTAGTACAAAACGATTTAATCAGTACTTAAGCAAACTAATTATTCCTTCCAGCAGTTGATCGACGACTTTAACAGCAAATTCTATAACCGTATTAACAAGAAAAAAAACGGGAAATTTTATAACGCCCAGAGAGGTAAAGGAAAAAGTAACAATAATAATAGCAATTTCCGAGATAATAGGCCCGTATAAAACAAAAACGGAGAGCTACTTTGCTTTAATTATAGCAAATACGGATATCTAGCAAAAGATTGCCCTAAGCTGCAAAAAAAAAAAGAAACGGTAAAGAAAAAAAAGGAAAACGTAGCTAACGTTAGGGTAATAATGGACAAAATAATTAAAATAACAATTTTCGTAACGCTTATAACGGCAACAGGAACGAAAAGCAATTTATTTCTAACGGCTTAAAAAATCTATACCGATTAAACGGAAAAACCTTTAACGTTTACGTTAAAAAATAACAGCTGGAAAACTTTATATAGTAATACGATAAAATAATTCAAAAAGTAACCCAGGGAACTTTAATAGTTAAACGCCTTAAAACCCGGAAAGCTTTAACGGCGGAACGCCTTAAAGCCCGGGGAGCTTTAATAGGTAAATGTATTAAAGTTTAAGTAACTAATCGCTTAAAGCTATAAAAGGGTAAACGCCCTAAAAGAATTATTATAAAAAGCGTTATATTTTTATACGTTTACTTCTTTTACGGAAATAACTTAAATAAGCTGCTTTAAAATTTAAAAGCAAACGTTAATATTACGAATAACATTAGCGATTTTAAAAAAAATATTATAATAAATATTAAATCCAGGGGAATCCAAATTATAACGAATAAAGAACCCGTAATTACTACTTTTGTTAACATCGTTAAGTAACTTTTAAAAAGGCCTAATAAAAAAAACGAAATTACAGTTAAATATACGTTATATATTAATAACTTTTTTTTAAAAATATTCTCTAAGAAGATATTTTATAAAAAAGAAGGTTATTTAAATCGTAACGCCTTAATAAACCTTAATAGGATTTAATTGTTAACGATTAACGTTTTTCGGAAACGATTTTTTTTATAGCTTTACGAAAAATTAAAGCTTATTATTAAGGCTTTAAACCCAGCAAACGATAAAAACTATTAATAAAGATTTATACTGGGGGAGGTATCCGGTAAAGAAAACGGCGATAATTTAATAAATAACTTAAAATACGTACTTTCGAACGTCCTTAAAAACGGAAAGGTTTTAATAACGGACGAAGTTATAAAGAAAATTATTTTTTAATACCGCCGTTTTTATTATCCTAATACCGAACAATTAATATAAATTATTAAAAAGTTCACGGGGATAAATTTAAACCCCGACAATATTAAGAATATCCTTTATACAGTATATAACGAAAGGAAAATACGGAAAATACCGTTTATAAATCCTTAAAAACGAAAAAAAATATATAAGAAAAATTATTTAATACGACGTAAAGTTAATTAAGCTTATTAATATTAAAAATAAAAATTATTTTGGTTTTTTTATAAACGATTTATTACGTTATAAAAAGTATTATTCGTTTAAAAACAAGGACGAAATTTAACAAAGTTTATGTGCGTATATTATATAAATTATAAAACGTTTAAAAACGTTATTACCGGATAAAAAAGGCAAATATAAAAAAATACAAATCCTACGTTTTAACGGTAGCAGGAAATTCGGTATAACAATAATTAAAAATTTCTGCGTTATAAAAAATATCGAACTAGTAATTTTTAACGTATATAATTAATATCAAAACGGAATTATAAAATAAGGAATATAATTTTTATAGGATAAAATGCGTACGATTTCCGTATAAATAAAAATTTTTATATATTTTTAAAATTTCGTAATAAAGGTAATAACGTATACTGTTAATAAAATAAGCCAGTTTACGGTAAAGAATATAATATTAATTAAGTATTTTAAAAACATATTCGAACTGAAAAAATTATATAGACCCGATAACGGTTATTTTCGAATTTTCGGTAATAAGTATATAATTTTGATTAATTAAAATTATCGAATTAAATTAAAAAAGCTAATAACCCGTAAAATAAAAGGAATACTATTAGGTTATTAAAAGATATATAATTATAAGGTATAACTGCTAAAAGGCGGTAAATTACTTATAATACCGTATATTACTGTTTACGAAAATCTGGAAGAACTAAATAAACTTTTTAGCTTTAAAAATATTATCCGATTACTTTTATAACCCGTATAAAAACGTCTAAAATACCGTTAAAAGCAAGGCGTAGGAATAAAAAATAAGGACGATAACGTCGTTTTAAAGGACGATACGGACTAAGAAATCAAGCAGGTTAAGCGAAAAAGAGGATGCCCGAAAAAAACTGTCCCCAAGCTATATACCCTAAAGGCCTTAAATAAAGCCCTAGAGTTAATTCGAGAGCTAAAGCTAGCCTTAACCTAAAAGGGCGAAGGCGAGGGTAGCCTATATACCTTCCATTTTAATTTATTAACGTCGAATGACAATAAAGACCGTTTTAGTAGTTTTAAAAACGCCGATCAGGTTATCCGGAACGCTTACGAATACGAACAGGTAATTAATATGTTAGATATTAATATTTATAAGTTATTTATTACCATGAATAACGGCCCGACTTTAAAGAAAGTTATAAAGAGCCTAAAATAAGAGATGTAATTTAAGGTTATTTTTACAGAAATTAAAAAAAACCTTTTATACGGAACCTTTAAGTTTACGCTTTTTAACAAGGTTGTTTAAAAGTACTTTATTAATATTAAATAGGTGTTAAGAAAAAAGTATACGTTTATAAAAAAGCTAGATAAGTATAAGGTACGTATTTACGTAAAAGGATTTATATAACGAAAAAGAATTAATTATAACGAAACCGCAGTAAGTACCGTAAAGGTAATATATTAAAGGATTTTAATAGCGTTAGCCGTTTTTTTAAGGTGGTATATATTCCAGATAAACTTTATTATTACGTACTTAAACGGCAAATTAAAGGAAGATATTTATATAAAACAGTTTCTTATGTTAAAGAAATATTTTAATACGTATTTAAAGGATAAGGAGATATATAGGTTCTTTTTAAAAAGGGTTATTAAGCTGATAAACCTATTGTACGGTTTAAAGCAGGCCGGAGCTATTTAGCAGGAAAAAATAAGAGAGATATTCGCAAAGTAAGGTTTCCGTCCGTTAATTTCGGATAACGCGATATATTATAACCTTAAGATAGAAAACGTTATTGTTTTATACGTAAATAATTTTTTACTTTTCGGTTTTAATAAATAACGTTTTAAAGATATTGTTAAAAAGATTGCTAAGAACGTCCTAGTTAAGGATTTAGGTAACGCGGATTAATACCTAAGCGTACGAATTATCCGTTTTTTATTAACAAAAAATGTTAAGCTAGATTAATAGTAATATATTAAGAAGTTATTAAAATTAATCGGTTTAAATAAGATAAAAAAAGAGCTTATATTATTTATTAAGGATTATTTAAAATATGCTATAAAATATAATAACGTAGCTGGTAAAAAAAAACGTTTAAATATACGAACTTAGTAGGGAAATTTAACTTTTTAAATTATATTAATAAATTAGATATAACGTTTGTAACGTTAACTTGGGCAAGGTTTATAAGCAACCTGTTACTTAAATATTAGGAATATATTAAGAAACTGCCGCAATATTTAAACGGTATATTAAACATATCTTTTTAATACCGGAAATTATAAGAAAATTACCTATATTACAAATATAATAATTTAGGGTTATTCGGAACAGTAGATATAAACTTTATAGATAATTACGAATTAGCAAAGTCCATAACAAACTATATATTTTTTATAGCTAAAGCGTTTATTTTATGGATTTTAAAGTTATAAGGTGTTATTATTAAATATACTACGGAAGTAAAATACGTAAAAATAAAAACAGTAATTATAAAGGCAACTGGGATTAAAAATTTCTTGATAAAGTTAAAGCTTATATTTAAAAATCTTATTTCCATTTTAAAGGATAATATAAATACGCTTAAATAAGTAAAAAAAACATAGATAATACGAAAAAAACGTTATATTCGAATTAAATACCATTATATACGTTAGGAAATCCAAAAAAGAAATATCAACTTTTAATACGTAAAAAGCAAAGACAATCCTGCCGACGGATTTACAAAGTTATTTAACAGGGTAAATTTCGAACGGTTTATAACTAATTTAAAATTTAAGAAAATATAAAAAAAGTTAGAAAATACTTAAGATTTAATTAAAGTAATTGGTAAAAAAATAATCCCGTTAAACTTTTTTTATACGGGAAAAGGGGCGTTCTCTTATTAAAACCTGTTTCTTGCTATTAAAAGCGATAATTGCGGTATTTTTTTCACGATTATCTAAAGGTATTTATTTACCTATTAGTTTTAAAGCTTTAATTTCCTATAAAATTACTTATTTATACGTACTTATAACTTTTTACGTTAGTTTTTACCTAAGGGCGTTAATATTTTATATATAGCTTATAGCTAGTTAATATCCTTTAACTAACCGGAAAAAAACCTTTATTTAATAGCTTTTTATAAAAAGGGATTTAAAAAGTAATAATTTTAATTATTTACTAATATTACCGTTAAAAAATGGAACCGATTTTTAAAGTTATAAAACCTTTAACGTAATAAGTTGGTATATATAAAACGTTTTTTTATATTAACACTTAACTTAATTCGAAACGTTTCGGAAAAAATAAGCCCTACGTTCCGGGACGGTTGCAAAAAAACGGTAAAACGAAAAGGCCGGCTTTTTAGTATAACGGTCGATTACGTAACTTTATTTTAAACGAGAATAACGGAAATAAAGGTTTAAATCCTATATAAACTGAAAATTTTAATAATTTTTTAATGGATTTTCCTAAAGTTTTAAATCTAATTTTAAAAGATTACGTAAATAAGGTTACTTAACGTAAAAGGGCGTATCGGCAATTAGTGCTTTTAAATACCTGCAGCTGGTACGTCTAAGCTGCAAATACTGCCTAGGACAACCTTTATCCAGGAATTATCCTTTATACAGTTAAACGTATATATAAAGGCGATTACCCCCAGACTTTTTTAATCTTTCCTAGAATAACTATGCGCACTTTGCCAGATTCCTGCATTTGATCACTGTAACTGCTGATAATATTTCGTAAATTTCGTACCGTTTTTAATTAAGGCGGTCCTTATTAAAATACGCCCCCGAATTAAAATGTATTTAATAATCGCTTTATAATATTATTTATTCGTTCTATTATATCGTCTTTTTTTTCTTATTAAAACTTTAAATTTTTAATTTTATCTTTAACCGATTTATATTTATATTTTTGTACCTTAACGTTTTCCTTAATTTTACTTAAGTTAATACCTAAAAACGTATAAAACTTATTTAATTTTAATTAAAGTTATTATTTCTATATAAAAATCTTATATCGGTCTTTTAACTATTAAAGCAATAAAACTTCCTTTAAGGAAATCTCGTTAACAAATTTTTTTCCTATTACCGCGCCTATTATAAGCTCTTATTCTTCCCCTTTATTATAAAACTTATCGTTTTAAAGGTTCTTTTAATCGAAAAGAAAAGGAAATAAATCGTTATTCGTATATTTCTTATTTCGTATAAAAACGAGACCTTTATCGGATAAATTATTTTACTCGATTATAAAAAATTACTTTAAGATATATTTTTATTACTTATTATCGTTAACCGTTTATTTTCTTTTAAATTAACTTAATAATTCCTTTTTAAATTTCGTATCTTTTTTATTAACTTAATTTATAAATAACTATTTCGTTTAATATATTACGGTTATTAATTAATTAAAAAATATTACTATATTAATAATTACAATAATTAAATACAGGATTTTAGCAAAAAACGTATAGTTATTCTAGGAAAAACTAAAGAAATCTGGGGGTAATTGCCTTTATATATACGTTTAGCTGTATAAAAGATAGTTCCTGGATAAAGGTTATCCTAGGCAGCATTTACAACCTAGACGTACCAGCCGTAGGCACTTAAAAGCACCAATTACCGACAAATAGTATAATAATAAAAGAAAGTTTTAATAATGTTATTAAAGCGTTAATTTATTTTAAAATAATAATTTAAAATAACGGGTTAAATATAAAAATAACATTAATTTTTTTAATAGCATTTATATCGATTAAGTTAATAATTATACGCTACTTTATATTATTTATATTTAATCGCGTAAAAACCGCCTTACTATTATATTTATCGACTTAAACGATAATTTAAATTTTAATAAATAAAAAAAATTAAAAATATTAGGAATTTAACCAGTAAAATTACCGCGTAACAACGAAAGAGTTATTTTTAATAAAAATAAAGATATTTAAAATATTAAAATATTTAAAATATTTAAAATATTTAAAGAAAAATAATATATAAAAAAACCTTTTTAAAAAAAAAGACGTTCTTCGAATAATATTTATTTAATATAATTAAAAAATTAAAAGGTTAAAAATTATTTTAAAACGGAAAAACCTATGATTTTATTATTTTAAAAAAATCATATAAATTTAAATTTTAACTTATAAAATAAATATATTAATAGGTTTTAATACGAATTAGAAATTAAAGTATTTTAAAACTTAAAAATTTAAATTAAAAAGTTGCGTAATAATTAAGTAAACGAAAAACTCGGAATAATAAATTAGTAAAGAAAATATTTAATAATTATAAAAAGCAAATAAACGTTTAACTCCGTATATAGTAAATAATATAAAAATATAAAAATAGTAAAAGCTATTATATTTAATATAATTAATATGAAAGCTAGCTTTTCTAATAGCTTAGCTTAAAAATACAGATTTGAAGTAGTCATCTAACTCATTACGTAACCATATCGATCACTCTTTCCCTTGATTCTCTAACCCTACCCCTAGCACCTCTGTTACCAAGTGGTTCACGCCTTTCTACGCCTCGCTTGCCTATTTCCACCATCCTATCTCCGGCCATCCGTTGGGCCAAGAAGTTGAAACGCCATCACCCTGAATTCACATTCGTATCCATGCCAGTATATTCGAGGAATGCCCTGTCCACCAGAAAGTTTTTAGTAGATCTCGATTTCGTTCTCGAGGAGAGAAGGGTCGATGTCTACATGCGTGAGGTTCGGGGCGACTTCTTGTCTAGTTTGGAGGTCGCGCCCTAGAGTACCAATTAGTATCCCATTATGAGGTCGTTGGAACTCTCCTTACCTTGATAAACCTCACCAAAGGAGCCGCCGCCTAGCCGACGCTCTAGTTGATACTTCTCTTTGACGCAAATGACCTGTAGAGTTGTTAGCAGTGTTACGGCAGGAAAGGCTATTGTCGGTACGTGATTGTAGGTGGAAGACCTGCCAAGTTGTCCATTGCATCGACCGCACCGTTTACTATCAGAATTTTCTTGGAGGTTCTATCAGAGGTTTTGACAGCGGCGATGTGAAGGAGGATAGAGGACTCGCTCGTATCAGCCGTGAAACAAGGCCCGGTCTCCAGTCGCAGCGACTGGCAGGGTGAATGACTATTTGCCAAGGAGTTGCGGGCAGCAACGGCCGCACTGCCACTCGGAGCGCCAAATTCTGTAGGTTGAATGATGTGGAGAAGGGAACATGATTGATGAGATTTCAGCAGCGGGTGGCTGTTGATCCCGGACGGATAAGGCGTGCGTTGATGCAGGGCGGGCCGAAAGTGGTATGCATGTCTTGAAGGTCACCGGCCCGGTCGCAAGTGCGAGGGGTTGCTGCTGTGCATATAGGAGAAATCGGCGTGTATCCCGCTTCAAGAAACTTCTCGACCATTGAATCCAGTATTTTACACCAAATGGATCTTCTGATAGTCCGGAAAGAATCCAAACATCTCTCCATGTAAATCCCTCCAAAGTCCTCCGCGTAAATAACACTCACAGCTTCCCCATACATCAGCCCATGCACATACGCCTCTCCAATAATCTGATACCTATCATCACTCATTCTTCTCAATATAAATGGTACTCTTGCACCACGCAAAATCCATATCTCATCTCTACACGTCTTGTCTTGAGCAGTAGACATTGGTCCCAAGCCAAGAAGCCCGCTTGATGAACAAAGTAAACGACGTCCTTCTGTCGCTTTGCGCATATGTTTTTCGAAGTTGTGGAGTTCGCGGCGCTGGAGGCTGGTGAGGCGTTGGAGAGTGTCAGTGCGGTAGCTGCCGGCTAGTGGTGTCTCTTCTTCCTTCTCCTTTACGTTGGATTCGTCGATCTCTTTGCTGAAGCACTCGCCGATCTGGGTAGCGGTTGGGAAGTGCTCGAGCCCAATGGTCGGATGCTCCAGTCCAAGATGCTGGTCGAGCTGGTACTGGTCCTTCTCTTCCACCTTCTTTGCTCCGAAGCCATCGACAACATCTCCGAATGATGGCACATCCATGTTCGAGCCTTCTGGGATTTGCTGTTTCTCATATAATGTTGACCAAAGAGCCATTCGTGTACGAAACGAGTCATAAATAAGCTGACCAGCCCAATGTTCCTGGTCGATATTGGCAAATTGTGCTAAGATGCTGCGAGCTTCCAGAATGTCGGCGATGATCCAGGTTTTGAAGCCAGCGGCGAACCCATCCCTTGAATTAAGCCCGTTGGGATACTCTTCGACCTCTGTAAGTGCGTCCGCGATCAGAGTCCGCCAAAGCGCCTCGATGCGACTCATAACCCTAGGGTGCAGCTCGCGGCGACTCTTATTCTCGGGCCGTTTCTTGTTCCACCATCCAAGTGGAATCACTGGATACTCTGCCGGAACCTGAAGGAGTAGCGTCAAGATCTTCACAACTGCGTCTCCCTCGAAGTCAGTCGTAGCTGACACGGTGTCAACTCTGATACCCTCCACTTCAAGACATCCATCTGAGCAGAAATTGAAATGTGGGTAGGTAGGATAGCCCGAAGCGGAGAAATCTGATACTTCACCTCCGGTATCAAATGGAGTACGTCTGAGTCCGACGCTAAAGTCTGGCACCCAACCCGGTAGACCTGGAATCTTGGTGTCCGCCGGATCCTGGCAATGAGATAAAACGGCCAAAGAATCGTACTGTATAATCATTTGCTTCGTAGCATCGAGAAAGACGTTTTCTACACTCGCATGATAGTCCGGGACAAGACCCAGATTGTCCGTAGCCAGGCTGAGGAATGCGAAGACCTTGTCTCGAGGGTCTGTAGCATCGAGATTTCGAAAATCTGATACAACTGAAAGGAGCCGAAGCGGGCGCTTGTGGAATTTGAAGACTCCAGGCTCGACTTCTTCGATGATCGTGTCCTTCAGCTTGATCTCGTTCGGTATCTCCACGTTGTACAAGCCACGCTCAGAAGGGCCTTTGTCTCCAGGTTTCCGTCCCCAGAGCATAGGTCTTCCTACCTCGCTTAACCCAAGACAGCCACGAACTCGATGGTATCCCAGAACGAACGAGTAGACGTCCCACGGAACGACTGATAGTTGGCGCAAGTGATCTGCGGGTGTCACCTGCTCCGATGTTCGTGATAGAGCGCCGAAGTTCTCAAGCTGCAGTGTTGATGCCGCGACAGGTTGCCCGATGAGCAAATTTCGACCCACACGGCAGAGCTCATAGTCCAAACCGTTATCCTCCAGTATGGAAAATACCGTCAGCAGGAGACTGAAGTCAATGAGATTCCCGCCGCAGATAATAAGTAAATCCTTGGAAAAGATCGCCTCTTGTGCAACCCATGCTCTACGAAACCAGAGTCTCTGAAGAAGCGCAAAGAGAGCAAACCAGTGGACGACCGTCATACCTGGTACTGATGAGAGCGTTACGTGGTCTTGATCCCGTCTTCTGGGCTTGTCTTTGTTCTCCTCCCCGAAGATGTCGTCCATGTGTGCCGTTTCCCAGGCGAGGATATTGGAGATGCTGGTGAAAGCCAAGCTACACAGGTCATCATCTTGTCCGATCCAGGCTAGGACGATGTTGGCGGACTTGTAGATACGTCCCATGAGCTGAACCTGTGCAGCCCTCTCAGACAGGTCCGTTTGATTGATGCACAATGCGTCGATCCACACTGGAAGTCGCGGAGAGTCGTATAGATGATCAAAGCTATCTCCTTTCTCCGAGAAACGAGACCTCATAGAGACGACGCTTGTCAAATACTCGAATAGATTTTCCTCAACCTCGACGGCACGATCGTTCACGGTGACCTGACGTGTAGTCCCACTTTTCCACGTGACCTTCTCGTACGGTATCCTAGGATAGATGCTGAGGTAGTCCTGCTTGACACCGTCCACGCTCGCCATAGTCTCTCCGTTCGGACCGAGAGGGCCGGTCGTATACATGAAAGGGAACTGGTCGGCATCCTCGGGGAATTGAAGGTGCGAAGTATCTGGCATAGGTTCATCGTAGACCGTGGCCGGGTTGCCCCAGGTATACGATAGCGCGGCGAATTCGGGTTCATCTTCCAAGTCAACAATGCGCATCCGACAGCTAATATCATCGGGTTGAGAGTCTAGCACGTCCAAGAGGCGGATGCAGGTCGCGGTTGGAAGGACTTCATAGAAATTCGCCGGCAATTCATCTGCGTCATCACGCGGTGGTTCTGGGCTTGCGTCGCGGTCCGGAATCATGGCGTTGATTTCCTCCATCGTCGCAAATTTGTTGCGTAGGTGTTGAGGAGAAGAGGAATTCTGTCCCTAGAGCTCAGAAGACCGCGAAGGCGAATTCCATGGATATATCTCTTCCAAATTATGCCTAGAGCTCGCGTGGCCGCATCATGTCACGGTTGCGCAAGGCCGAATCCTCGGTAGACAGGACGATGATGACCGTCGAGAAATATCACAGATACGAGCTTGTGCAGGAACTTTTGTCACCTAGAATGTATCCTCGACGATGTCTGGACGCCCACCCGCTTTGAGGCGTCGATATGCGCCCAAGCACTGGATTGAGATGCATGGCGGTGTTTGAGGCGGTGGCTATGCAAACAGTTGGCCTGTTGGCGAGGCTGGCTGAACGACACGCGAGGGCTATGCACTGCCATACATTCTGTGGGCAGCAATAGAAAGGGAATGCCTCAGGCTCAAGATGGAGGTTGAATTGTGAGGAATGGAACTGCATGAAAGTCGCGGCATTGATGCTATGCGTACGACATAAGCATCATTAGCGCGTAGCTCCTCCCCAAACCCCATCAACTACCGCCTCATCGAGATCAGGGCCGTTTTGGAGGTTGTGGCTGCGGTTGCGGCGCAGCTGTGGCTAAGGGTTTACAAATATTTGTAATTTAAATATGGACCTATAAAAGAACCTAACGTCCCGTATAAGTAAGTGAGCTATATAAGCAAGCAAGTTAAATTTTCTTAACTCTTTAATCTTTTAACTTTAATTATTAAGTTTTTAACGCTAATAATATAAAACGTCTTATAATAGAAGTTAAAAATAAATATAATAAATTAAATTAAAAAGTTATATTTTATATATAACTTTTTTTAAATTTATTTTTAAAAGCGTTATATTACGGTTAATATATTTAAATCGATAATATCTTTAATTTTTTAATAATAATGCTAATTAAAAAGAAATTTATTATTAACTTTATATTTATATTAAATACGAAAACGTTTTTATTTAATTTTAATATATTAAAAATATAGTAAAATTATATTTTACTTAATATTATATATATTAAAATTAATTATATATCGAAATTTAATAAATAGTAATTAAAAATTAAAAAAGTATTATATAAAATTATATAACTTACCGTGAAAACTATTAATAGTTGCCGTATTCCAAGATATTAAGTAAAGTATTTATTATGTTAATTATTAGTGTAATTACTTCGTATCTTTAACTTAGCCTAGATAATACGGCTTGAACCTAACGACCTTATATAAAATTATATAACTATTTCGTAAATAATTCGAATTAATTCGAGTTATTATAACGAAATAAAATATTAGAATTTTTTTAATAATTTTTATTAATCGATATTATTTATTTTATTAAATATTAAGTATAATAATTATAAATAACATTAAATATATAAATATTTATTTCGTAAAATTAAGTTTTATATTTATTTATTATTTTAAGGAGAAATATTATACTAATTTTTAATATTATAAATATATTGTATTACTCGGAGAAATTTTTTTAATATATAATAAATATTTAAAAAAATATATTTAAAGGTAGATAAAAAAATTAAATTAAATAAAATTTTTATTTTTAATATTTACGAAACTTATTATTCGATAAAATTCGAAAAATATTTTATATATTAAGGTGTTATTATATTTTATATTCTTATTTATTTTTCCTACCGTTTTTAAGTTTTTTTAATATATCTTACTTTTATCATTAAACGTACTTATTCGTTTTATATTAAATATTTAATATAACGTTATTTTATATATCGCGAACTTTTTTTTCGTATTTTACGACGTATTTAAGGCCGCTATAAAATCTAATAATAATAAATTCGGATTCGTAAAGTTTAATTCTTTTAAAATGCGTATATACGTAATACCCACCATTATATATATAGGTATTCTATAGTTGACACTGCCACAGCTTAAGCGATTCTATGAGCACTCTGCATAGCACTCAAGTGCTCTGACAGAAAGATTGCTGTAATAGAGCTGGCGACCGAAGCCCATCCTATTAAATACTAATAAATTGAGGGTGGGTAAAAGCTTATCGGCATGCACGCACGCATCATGCAGGTCTCAGCATTGCGTTAGCCTACCGACAGTACGATGTCATATACAACCCACTTCCGGAATTGGCGAATAAGAGACCCAGGAGGCCCCAGTCTCAGCAACTACTGTACACTTAGGTAAGCTCTTCCCGTCAGGTGCTTATTCGACGGTGTGTTTGCTACAAGTCTATACCCACCTATGTCCGCCCATCGGTCGAGATGGTGTTGGATATATCAAAGGCGCAAGCGTAGAGGGCAAGAGAGAGTACCAGCTTTGTTCGACGGGCTGTTCCTGCTGTGGGTCATATTTTACCACCAACTGCGATGTAAGAAACCAAGTACAGTAATAACTGCCTTATCAGACCTCAGTTCTCGCTTTCCTATTGGGAATTCGACAGGCCGCAATACCAGGGCCGCGGTGGTTGGGTGGGTACCTAATCAAGAACAGTACAGTAAAATAGCGGTAAAAGCTAGACATAATACGACATCGCTCGAACCGACGAATGCCTGGTCCTATTTGATAACGGCCGTAATGAGAGTCCACGGAGGCAGCATACCACTACGTGTATGTAGGTATGTATGTAGGTAGCTGCCAACAAAACCAACCACCCTCCTAACGCTGACCCCGCGTACAGTCCGAGGTACCTTGTGTAGGAAGGTAAGCAGGTAAGCAGGTAAGGTACAGTATAATAGGCTGACGTTAGTCGTAACCTTGGAAGTTAATGAGAGCTCTACGGCGCCGTCGCAGCTCTTAACAGGGGGACTGGAGAGACTAGCTCTAGCTTTCATAATCATCTTCCACCCACTTCTATACATAGGCAGGATCAGTCGATTCAGATCTTCTAGCGACTCTAACCTCTCAATTCCCCCCAAACATACAATCCTATCCCGTTGCTCTTTCAGCTAGACAATTGGCTCACCTTGTTTGATCCTATACGATACCTAGGAAGCCATGGGAAGTTTCGTCTTCAAGTGGTGAGTAACTAAAGGAATGCGGTCTCTTTGTTTCCCTTGATGAGGACCCGAGTGTTCTTTATCACATGTGCTTCCGCCGGCGCATGGCATATATCTTCATCGTTCGAAGCTTTCGTCGGCATTCCGTACTACCGCTACGCTACGAAATATTGCGCACAGATGCGCAACCCTCGTTTCCGCGCATTTCCCCGACGATGATATGTCTGTAGCCTCGTTTCGAGTTTTTGCTGACGTCGTTCGTCCTCCCCATTTAGGGATCATCCCGCCTCCGAAGTCTACGTGACGGGCACCTTCGATGACTGGAACAAGACTGAACAGTTGGATAAAGTCGGAGACCATTTCGAGAAGAATGTGACGCTGTCCGACGCATCCAAGAAGATCTATTATAAGGTTGGTCGCATTTACACCCTTCTCATAATACATCTGTCATTCCTGCTCGCGCATACTATTGGATGTTGCTTTCCTACTTACATCACCATTGCGACCGAAACTCCCGAATTTCTTTGTCTGCTTTTCCTTTGGAGTTGTTATCGTCAGCTACGGCGACGCCGGACCTTGCAGTTCTCCATACCCTTAGCGGATGGCGGCTTTTGGCACAAACACACACAGACGCACACACGCACGCGGACACGCGCACAAGCGCACACAATCATTTGTCTACATCTTCCGTGATGCGCTCAACCAATGGATACTCGTAATAGGGCTTTTTGTTCCCGTCGAGTCGGCATGCTTTGTGAAGAGCCCTGTCCCTGTGCCCGCTACATGAAGAGGCTGCTCCGGCCCCTGGCAGTCTGCGGTCGTTCGTGCTGGCGGCATCCCGAATCGGAACCCTCGCGCTAGGGATTGTTTTTTTCCCCAGTTGACCTACGTCTTTGGACTCCGACTCTGCCGTGTCGTCGGGGTGTTTCCGTGCCTCTCAAACACAAACGCAAATTCAAGCGAAGTATGACGCAACGGCGGTGGTGAAACGGCAGTTATGTCCGACCTTTCGTCCCTTCTCCCCCCCTTGGGGGTACAGGTAATCGCATGGCCAATGTAGCCAATGGGCCGTCTAAAACTCCCATTCGCTGCCAGCAAGGATCAAGCGGCAAGCTAGCAAGGTTTTCCAGCGGAGCCCACCTGGGTTCAACTAAACGCCTTATTGCAGGTGCAAGTGCAGGAATTGCTGTGGAGCTGGACAGACTCTGGAGAGCCAGAAATCCTCGTAATCAGAGAGGGGATTCCTTTGCACTTTGCATTGCGAACTGTCTCACTCGCCTTACCCTGTCTTTGCCAATTTGTTCACTCTGCCTTCTCGTTTGTCCCCTACAGCCACTCGCCTACTTTCGTTATATTTGTCCTCTCACATTTGAATCTTAATTGCATCACTGCCTCGGCTAACAGTTGCAACACTCCACAGTTTGTTGTCGACGGGAATTGGGTCACAGATCATACTGCGCCCAAAGAAATTGACGAAAGCGGCAACGAGAACAACATTCTGGAGCCCAAAGACATTATCACCGAGCCGCCTATTACGACAGCCATGATGAGCTCGGCTGCTCCCGACTCCACCACAGCCGCCTTGGCCGCCGGTGCTCCGCTGGAAAAGAAGGACGAGGAGGGGTCTGGCCTACCAGGGACTTTTCCCGTAACTCCCGCCGCCGAACTCGGTATTAACCCGATGCCGGCTGCTCCCGGCGCTCTGAACCCGATCACGCTGGCCCCTGGCGAGAAGATCCCCGAAGCAGTGTCCGCCGAGAGTACCACCAGCAATGTGAAGCTAGACCCCGAGTCCTACGAGAAGAGCGACACGCTTCCCAGTATTGCTTTGCTCCGTCACTCCATTTTCGGTTTACCTAGCTAATTGAATCCAGGTGGCATTGTCCCTTTCTCTTCGGCCGCCCCTGAATCTACCACAGCAGTACTAGCTGCGGGGGTGCCAATTGAGTCCAACATTCCTGAGGTCGTCAAGGAGAGTCAGGAGAAGGCTCATGTTGACCCCGAAGCCAGTGCCGTGCAGGAAGAGGTAGGTGAGAAGGCTGCCGTCGAAAAGGAGCTTCTGGAAAAGGTGAAGGAGGCGCCCGCGACCGCCGAAAACGCAGTAGTTCCGGAGGTTGTTAAAGATAGCCAAGAGAAAGCCCATGTCGAGCCTGAGGCTAGCGCCGTGCCGGAAGAAGTACAGGAGAAGGCTGCTGTCGAGAAGGAACTCCTGGGCAAGGTCAGGGAGGCGCCTACGACTTCTGAGGGCACAACAGGCAAGGGCACTGAGAAGACTGAGGACACCGTGAACCTCAACGAGGCTATTGATACCGCCGCAGCTGCGGCTACTGCGGCCGGCGGAGCTGCTGCTGCCGCCGCTGTCACCGCCAAGGATACTATCGCCGAAAAAGCAGTCGATATAGCCGCAACCGCGCAGACTACGGTCACTGAGGCGGCGACGGGTTTGCCCGAAACTATCAAGGAGAAGCTCCCCGAGCCTGTACAGAGCGCCATTGGAGGAACAGAAAAGGAGGAAACCCGTGAGGAAGTGTCTTCCGAGATCCCTTCGGTGGTCAAGGAGTCCATCGTCGAAGCGGAAAAGACTCCCGAGGCGGCGGCCAATACGGAAGCCGTCGTCGAGAAGAAGGAGGTTGAGGCTGAGCTGCTGACGGAGGTCAAGCCGACTAAGGCGACCGGTGACCCTGAGGATGTGTCTCCCGAGGTTCCTTTGGGGGTCAAGGACTCGATTGTCGGAGCAGGAAAAGACCCCGAGGCGGCGGCCAATACCGAAGCCGTTGTTGAAAAGAAGGAAGTCGAAGCTGAGCTGCTGGAGCAGGTCAAGCCGACCGAAGCGGTCGACGAACCTTCTAAGACCGAATCACCCGCTGCAGAGACCAAGGCAGAGGCACCCGTTACCGAAGCTAAAGTAGATGAGGCCGTCGCTGCGGTCAAAACAGAGACGGCTACCGCTGAGCCAAAGGCCGAAGCGGCTCCCGCAGAGACCAACGGTGCTTCGGCCGTAACGGACCCAACTACACCAGCCAAGCCAGCTGAGACGACGGCGACGAGCAGCACCGACAAGCGAGAGGAGAGTCCTACCAAGGCGGAGAAGAAGAAAAAGAACCGACTCAGCGCCATATTCAGCAAGCTGAGGGGCAAGGTTTCACATAAATAGTTTGGAGTTTTTCATCATCCCTCAGCGATGACTGACCTTCGTTCTTTCTTTCCCCCGGTTCTTTTCCTTCATTCTCCTTCTTGACGCTACTTGCTTCACAGTTCATGATTCCCCCATTACGCCTAGGCCATCCAGGGTTGGTGGTACAAAGCGAATGAATATTGCTGGTTTCGCGCATCTAGTGTATCATAATACCCGTTAACTTAACAGAATACCCGTCGAATGTATACTCGCAATGGAGTTGGGCAGTCGATGAACCTTTCAGAACCTAGTGCTTCGGCCAAAACACGTTGTGCTCTAGAGGGACCGGGACCGTATGATGGGCCACGGTTACCGGAGGGGCTGATTCGCAAACGATATATAGACCGGATCCGTCCGGTCCGGATGAGGCTGCACAGTTCTGCTGTGGGTTGAAAGACATATCGGGGTGAGATAGGGCCAGGAATCGTGTAATGATCAGGAGCGCGGGTATAGACACTGGCATAGGGTGCAGGAGGGCTGACGACTGGGCAGGTAGCTTATGCTCGGGGCGTATACGCGGTTGCAAGTGGGAAGGCGATTAATAGGTAATTATGCAAATTTGTATGTATCTCTGATTCTAATAATTCCCCCCCGTTCACTCTATGAGAGTGGGTGTTACAAGGAAGGTAGATGGGGTATTATTAAGTTGCGTACATATACGTATATAGGTACTTGAAAGACTGGGCAGAACTGGCTTGGCCTACCTTCAGGGTGTGCAGTCTGGTAATAATAGCCAGCGGGTCATTTGTGGCAACGTAGGTACCTACTATGTACCTAATAAAGCGTTGATTTACCCACTGGCCGACCCTAACGGCCTGCATCTGCGCCTGTACCTGTATTGCTAGACTGGTTACCCTTTTGCCCCGCGGAAGGACGGGTGAATCACGAGGGATTGACTCTTCGTCCAACGTTACTGACTGCTAATTCACCCCCCCAATTCTCGTCCCCGTCTTGGCCTACCTACCTACCTACCTACCTACCGACCTACCTACTTATCTAGGTAAACTTTGAAAGGTAGCTCGGGCAAATCAGCATCGGAACATCTCCTGTCTTCACCCCTTCACTTGTCTCCTTCTCCCTACCAAATCACCACCCACATATACGACCTTTTCAGGTGTTCGTCCAACTTGGGACGCTCTTCGCGAACCCATGCTTTAAAATCAGTCCGTCTCGCCCGTCTTGCGGATTGGTCAAGCTTAAGAAGACTCGTACCACACCCTCCTCCTCCGTCTCATCTCTCTTCCATGGCCCTCTTAGCGTGAGACAAAGCCGGTGTCCCTTCTCCCTGCACTTGTCTAATAGCTCGATTTATCATCATTTACTCGAGGAACCTTCGACTGATTGCCCGTGCTTTAATAATTTCCGACTATATGACCATCATCCCGGCGCTTGGTTCCAACATACCCGGCATACAATAATAGTAGCTTAGTTCGTTCTCTTCTGGGCTCTCAGCGACCATGAGCTCCAGCTCATCTAACCTGGGCGGCAAATCCCTCTCTGCTCCGACATCTTTTACTCCACCTTCTCAGCACACTTCAGTCCCGCCGGCCAGTTGCGAGTCCAGTTCCCGCCGACCCGGCCTATCGAATACGCCGTTGCCGAGTTCGGCGCCCCGAAAAGGACAGGCGTCGAGGAGGCAACACCGGAATCAACGGAAACCATCCAACCAGCGCCCTGACCAACAGGACGACCATATGGCTGAAATCGTAAGCCGAGCGCTCTATGGTTGGACCCCCTTCTTCTACATGCCTGCTAATGCCGTTTCGAAACCAGAGCGCTGTTCGAAACCCTACAAGTCGTCGAGGTCAGACCTCGATCACCCATCTATTGGAATACTCGGCTCCGATCCGCCATCATACCGATCATTCTCACTATCACAGATCGAGGAGGCGCCCGACCTGGGGCCCCGGCTCCGGTTACCATGCCATCGATAAGGCCAGGTATGTGGCATCATTGCCCTCGACAACTACGAGCGCATCATGCTAATCGTTTGTCCAGGTTCGTCCATGCCAATTACAGATTCGTCGTTTCGCCGACCGGCACGTATTCGTCGCAGGCCGTCGATGCCGATAACCCACTCGAATGGTCAGACGTGCTCCAGATCATTGCATCGGCCGAATCCCAAACTGCGTCATGCCCCATCTGCCTCTCCGATCCTGTCGCCCCTCGAATGGCAAAATGTGGACATATCTTCTGTCTGCCTTGTTTATTACGTTTCATGAATTCGACCACCGACAACGAGCCAAGCACGAGGAAGGAAGCGCGATGGGCCAAGTGTCCAATATGCGAGGACTTCTTCAAACTTGCCGAGACTAAGCCCGTACGCTTCTACGCGGGTCAGGAAAACCCTTTGCCTCGACCCGGTGAGGACGTTGTGTTGCGTCTGATGCTACGAGATTCGTGGTCTACATTGGCCCTACCAAAGGAAGGCGGCGCGGACGTCGTCAATCTAGGGGAGGATGTTCCATGGCATTTCGCGGCAAACGTATTGGATTACGCCCACATCATGAAGGGGACCAACGATTACCTGGTCGAACAGTTCGATAGGGAAGTAAACGATCTACGGCGCCAGGCTCAGGAGGACGAGCATCAGTTCGGGGTTGAGGACGGCGATTGGACGCAGCGTGCTATCAGAGCAATCAATACGGCGCGGGATATGTTAAAGGATCAGAAGACGGACGATACGACCGCGCTCCGTGAAGCAAGCACGGCCAGGGCCAAGCAGCTGGCGGGCCAGCAGTTCCACTTCTACATGGCACCGCCACACCTATATCTTTCCCCTCTCGATATCCGCATCTTGAAGTCCAAGTTCGGCGGCTTCTCCAACTTCCCTTCAACTCTACTACCGCGCGTCGAGCATATTTCCACCGGTATTACTGTAGATGATGCCCTAAAGGATCGATTCAAGTACCTCCGTCATCTTCCACGTGGTTGCGAAATCAGCTTCCTGGAATGTGACTGGACCGACATAGTACCCGCGGAGATTCTTGAGACCTTCGAGCACGACCTAGAACGTCGGCGTAAAGCACATCAAGACAAGGCGGCACAGGAAGAGCGTGAGCGTGCGCAGGCAGAGCGAGTGGAGGCTGCGGCCATTGGGCGTAGCACCAGGCGGCATTATGATGAGGCCCATGAAGAGCCGCTCGACTCTGCATCGATACTGAACTTGGACGATTTTCAGCCGTTAAGCTCAGTAGCCGGTACGACTCCTCCGAACCCTCGACCGGGTTTCGAACATCTAGCCGAGGTGTCGACGAGTCCGTCGGCACCCAGAACTGTCTGGGGAACACCGGCAATTCCCGTGTCACCAGACCTAGGGCCCGCTCGGGAGGAACAGGTTAATGACGGGTGGCTGAGGGATGACGAGGTTTTCGGTGCCGCGGAGATAGCTATGCAGATGCAAGCCCTCGGCCTCGATGGCGATAAGCCCGGGCCCGCAAACGGGACCAGCTCCACAGGGGGGAAGAAGAAGAAGAAACAAAAGATCACATTGATGAGCACTGGTGGTCGGCGTTTCGGATGACATTCTTGACCGCGTCGTCTCCCGGGTCTTCATGCCCATTTTTGGACCAACACACGCGTGGACAAATGTCAGAAGACCTCAAATCAGATGGGCTATACAACACGGACGTAGCATAGTCACAGCATCTTCACATTCGACTTGAGGAGGCGTCAGGGGCGTTCTCGTAACCTTATCGATGGTTCAATGAGACATTCATGGCAGTTTTGATGTGAAGATCTAAGAATTACAGAGCTGCAGGGTTTAGAGCGTCTACTACAAGTATCATTCTACAGATACGATCGGACAGTTACGCGGCGTTCTGAGATCAACCGTCCTTCTTAGTCTTCACTGACAAACTATACTTTGCCACACAGCTCACTGCTCAGAGGGACATGCCCCGATTTCCCCAGGCGGCTATTAGCCTTATCTTATCTAGAGGTGTGCCCCTCATTTGTTCCCTGGGTGGCAGCGTCGAGGCTCTCCCGCTTGTACGAAGTCCGAGCTGCAGATAGGCCATCGATCCCGCAGTAATATATATATATATGCTTGAATGGGTCCGGATGCTGTGACGCGGAAGGGGATGACTCTAGTGTTTCAGTGGCCATATAAACATGGAGAACTTACCGCCTCCTATCCGGGTTTCGCCCCCTCTGCTCAACTCGGCAAATCCGTGGGCAACGACTCAGGAAGACCTCAAAGCACTCTTTGAATGCCCTTCCGTAGGGGCTGTTACAACTCGTACCTCTCTCCTCGAGGGCTTCCCCCACGACGCTACGATACATCAATATACCTTCTTTGACCCGTCTAAGTATCGTAGTTCTGCTAGCAGCTCCTCGCCCGCGGCAAGTGCTCAAAATGCGAGCCTGAATACGTTGGGTTATAGTCCCATACCATTAGACGACTACCTCTCGTATATCACTTCGATAGCCTCGTCCTTGTCTACGCCATCGACGAAGTCATTCATCGTCTCCGTGACAGGGACGCCCGAAGAGGTCGCCGAATGCTACCGCCGCATCGCACGGCTGGGGGGTCGCGTCAGCCTACCCCTGGCCATGGAAGTTAATCTGAGTTGCCCCAATATACCTAATAAGCCGCCTCCCGCCTACTCGGGCGAGTCATTGGCACTTTACATTCGCGCGATACAGGACGCCGCGACCGCGCCCAGGGACAGAGACGAATACGCCGCCGTGCCGTGGGGCCTAAAGACGCCCCCGTATACCTACGCCGGCCAGTTCGAGACGCTCGTCTCGGTGCTAAGGGCGGCTTCGGCCGACGGCGACGACAACAAGCCTTGTCCGGTCAGCTTCCTCACGGCGACGAACACGCTCGGGTCGTGCCTCGTGCTCGACGGCGGCGGCGCCGACGACGACCCGCACGCGCCGCTGCCGGCCGGTGGCATTACGCCTAAGCTGGCGGGCGGCACGGGCATAGGCGGCATGGCCGGCGCGCCCCTCCACCCCCTCGCGCTGGGCAACGTGGCGACGCTGCGGCGAATGCTGGACGCGCACGAGCATACGCGGCACGTGAGCATCATCGGCGTCGGGGGCGTCGAGGACGCTGCCGGGTACCGCCGCATGCGGAGCGTGGGTGCCCTGGCCGTGGCTGTCGGCACGGCTCTTGGTAGGAAGGGCGTCCGGGTGTTTGAGGAGATCGAGGAGGGTCTCAATGGCGCATGGTAGGATGAAGCAGCAACGATACGCTTTGTGGTGGGTGGGCCAAGCAAAGCTGCGACCGTAGTCGATTATCTTGCTTTCTGATCCGGAGCGCGCCGACTCCGGGACAGGAATCGGGAAAGGACCATGGATATCTTAGAAAAAGACGGGAAAGAACAGGACACCGTGGTTGAAGCAGCAGCGGCAAGTCGCAAAGAGATAGCGTGAGGTCATAGGTGATAACCCCGAAGCCATCATGAGGATGTATTTTTCTATATATAGCATCCAGTAGTAAGATATAGCGTAATGGCTCGCTGGCTTTTGGCTCATTCAACAACGCTCCTTATGACTGCATCTTGAGTAGGGTATAATAGTGTACGCGGTAGACGTAGCAGATACGGGTGGAATCCCGATTCGATGGCGGAGGCAAGAAGGAAGGAAAAGGGGAACAGCTACGGCCCCGTCCGGGGGTGCTAGCGCCCCAGCCGACGTATATCCGGTGGCTGTTTGTCTACACCAACCCCCCAACATTGGTTGGCCGCCCTATGCTCCTGTGTTATTGCCTATTCTTCTCGCGACGCACCGCCCGCGACGAACAATTTTGAATCGTTCAAGATAATTCTGTGGAGATAGAGAAGAGCAGCAATCAGTGAATATGAGCGATAGTACTCCCTTGCTGGGTAAGTTGGTTACTGTCTCGTCATATTGTAGCCCGGCCCAAGTTGGCGTCTCCCCCGTGGGAAAAATAATCCCTCGGAGGCCTTCGACATATTAGACGTGCTCCTCCATACAACTTGTGGGCCTATGGGCGATGCCAACACGTGCAAGTAGTCCAGTTTCCGGAAAGCGAGCGGCGGGAAAGGGACCCGGCAGGGGAATGGACGTCCAGGTTCCACAGGGTCCGACCGGCAGTCCAGCGCTTCCTCTCCTCGAAGACCCAGCACTGGCTCGTCCTGGCCCTGGTCATCCTCGACGTCGCGGGCATCCTGAGCGACATCTTCATCGGCCTGATCACCTGCGAGCTGGGCAGGAACGACGAGGCGTGGGGCGGTGCCATGCGGCAGGGCCTGACGACGTTCTCGCTCGTCATGAGCTGCATCTTCATGCTAGAGCTGGCACTATCGGTCTTCGCCCACAGCCTGGCGTAAGTTCCGTGTCTCTCGCTCCGTCCCCCTCGAAGGGGAGATCAGGCGTCGGTTACCCGGAAACAAAAGCTGACGGGTTGTGTTATCTAGGTACTTTAAAGATCGGCTCCATTGCTTCGACGCCTTCGTCATCGTCGTAGGCTTCGGCGTCGACCTCGTGGAGCACGGCACCGCCGAGGAGATCGCCTCCCTGGTCGTGATACTGCGTCTCTGGCGCATCGTCAAGCTGGTCGACGAGATCCCCGTCCAGGCGTCCCAGCAAACGGAACACCTGAGGAGGGAGATAGAGCACCTGGAAAAGCAGAACCAGGATCTGAGGGCGCAGATCGCGCGGTATGGGCCGCGCTCGGGCGAGGAAGGACGGTCGGTTTCTGACCCTTGACGGTGGCATTGCGCGGTGACCTCTCGATTACGCCTGTTGTCCGAAGTCTGCTAAGCATATTCTAGAATACCTAGTTCTAACACCAACTTATATTATGGTGACCTTGAAGAGAGAGACGCTGGTATTCAACATGTGGGATAGTATGTCTACCCAGGAACTCCTCGCTGTGCCCCATCCCTCGTGGCAGCCTTTTCGAACACCCGATTACCAGACCACGTCAGTATAAATGGGAACCCGAGGCAGGGTAATCGTGATTACAGTATCGATACGCTGTTATAATCGTGCAATGCCGACAGCCACGCCAAAGCTTGGCGGGTCCCTCCACAGGCATCTAAAGCTACCACAACCGATTTAATGCCAGTATACTTACTGTGGCTGGTTGCAAGTAGTGCGACGTTTACCTCTTTGGCCTGGGCTTGTCGGACAGAAATCCCGGTCCTTGAGCTGCTTTAACCTTCTCTCTGCCCCCCGGGCTTGTACTACAGTGAAATCCCGAAGTCTCACGTAGCAGCAGGTACAGCATACATTCTCTACGTGACTGAGACCGACAGACCACAGCCAGTTACAACAGTTAGTATCGACTACCGCATTCCTACGGGATAGGGAGATGAACTACGTACTTGTATATGCCATCCGGTCATCTCAACTTCGACTCTCGTACCGTTTATACTCGCCCGTGCTCTTTTCTTGTGTTCTAGGCTGACTGCCTAGATCCAGGCGCTGTGATAGACGATGGTTGTCAAGACATCACAGCAGACTTCGACTACAGGTCACACTTACTTCGTCATATACTAATAGCAATGGGCCGGCCCCGGTTTCTATTGCAGCTATGCGAGTGCCCATTGCTACTAAAGCTCCTCGGGGGACTGATTACAGGTACTATGGCTGAATACCATCGAAAGAGCCAGTATCGCATGGCTCTTCGTGATACAGGCATAGCTCTATCGGTCCGACAGAGGCAGAATCACCCCTTTAAAACCGCAATGTCCTTGAAATACCCTCCCTACGTTCTCTCTTCTTTCTATACTCGGGCGCTAGAGTTAAGAGAACGTCCAGCCCCTCGAGGATTCCTCGATACCTATATCCGGGTAGGGATCTCGGACAACATCCGCTCTCCATCCGGCCCTGAACTCCTAATATAGCAGACTGCATTACTACACAACGGGACAGTGACTGACCAGATCGAGGCTAAAAAGAATCGTTGAACCATGGTCTCTTGGCAGTTCCAGTCTCCGCGCAGTCAAGCGAATCATCCACAGGCATTTCTTCTACCAGTGCAGCGCAGCACATCCTCGAGACATGCCTGGGTATAGCTGGGAATGTTGAAGTAGACGCAGGTTATGAGTGTTATTGCATAGATTAGATAGGTGAGTTCTTTACAGCGTAGGTTATGGGGGTAGTCCCAATATATAGCCATAGGTGTGGGGCGTTTCCCAGCTACCTTATTTACCAGCCACCTCACTTTCCGACATTTTTATTCGAACTATATTAATAGCCTTTAAGTTTTTTAACCCGGGATTAACTTATTTCTTAACCCGTAAACGTATAACCGTATTATAATTTCTTTGTTTATACCTTAAGTTTTATACAGTATTTAAATCGTAAATTATTAAGGCCTTAATATTTAAAATTACTTATAATTACTTATTCTTATATTTTTCGTTAAAAAAATAGTAAGTATTCGTTTTTTTTATTAAATAAGATGTCGGTATTATATTAAATTTCGGTTTTCGTTATATATTTTTTATTCCGTAAGTAATCGATAAAAAAGCGTTATTTACCTTATAATACGGTTTTTTAATAATTTATTTCGGTAATTATTAATATAAAATTATAGTTTTATATTAATATTTTTTTATTTTTAATTATTTTTCCGTTAATTATAGTTACGGTAAATATATACTAGTTTTTATATTCTTATTAATTACCGATTAACGGTTCGTTAAATACGTTAAATAATTTTATCCAGGTATTTTTATTATATTTTAGGTTTAAGCCGGCAAAGTTATCGAAAAGATCCCGGAAGTCCGGATTAGGTATATAACTTTTCCAGTTTATCCGGTTTTATTTGTTATAAAATAAAATAAGCCTAGGGTAAATATACGGGGCATTATTATTAATTATCGGATTTTAAAATTGTCGTAAAAATTTTTCGATTTCGTATTTTAAAATAATTAAATTTAATAATAACGTATTAATAACTGTAAATAACGTTAAAGGTAATATATTTAATATATTATAAAAAAGGGAAATAATAACTTTAATTACTGTTTATATAATTTTTCGGTAATTTATATTAATTATTCCTTTAAGTAGGTCCCGAGTAGATTCCGGGTAAATATTAAGTATGTAATTTTAATAAGGTTATTAAGGGTAATAAAAAATATCCTAGGAAATTAATGTTATTTAAATAATAAACGTTTAAATATTTTAAGGAAAATGAAAAAAATTATATTATTTAACGTAATCGTTATATAATAAAAATTTTAGCGTTTTAATATTAAAGTATTATTTTAGTTTTTTTATTTACTTCGTATTAAAAGGTAAATTAAGGTACGGACAGTTAGGTATTATAATAAGTTTAAAGCGTTTTTAAAACGTTTAAATGCGTTTTTCGGTAATAATTTCGTTAATTTATTTATAATTTGTTTTGAAATATACGTATACCGGAAATTTACTTTTTTGCTAGTTTATTTTTCCCGAACGAAATAATAATATATTTCGATATATTTTATCCGTACGTAAAATTAAAGGTTTTTAATTAATGTTAGTACCTTTTAATTATTTCCGAAAATTACCGTAATAATGATTTTATCATAAATAACGTTAAATTCCGATAATAATTTTCGTAATTAAATAATTTTTTTAATTGTTTAAGTTTAATTTATATATTCGGTTTTATAAAATAATAATGCGGTAATGGTTTGTTTTTTTGCCGATTAGTTTATTATTCCGTTTCCGATATTAAATACGTAATTTGCAATAGATTTACGGAATTATATATAATTTGTTTAATCGGTATCTGTTTATTTTTAAAAGTTATTTAGTTTATTTCGGAAAGTAAACTTTAAATTAATAATATTTTTAAAGTATTATAGGACCCGTTTAACGGCATTAAGGTAATAAGTAATAGGATTTTTTATGTAACGGTTAAAATATAATATAATATATGTTATATCCGGTTATGTTTTTATTATGGTATATATTAAATACTTTATTACTTTTACGTATTATTTAACGTTAACTTATTTAATTTCGTAATTATCCGAAAATTTAAGGATTTTCGTAACTTTTATAAAGGTTATATTTTTATGTATTTTTTATTACTTTAAGTTAGTAATAATTTTCTTAAAATACGTTTTTTAGCTTAATTATATAATTTTATTAATACGATCGTAAGTAATAATTATTCCGAGGTAATATAAGTAAAGTTTAAAATTTATTATTTAAAATTTATCGGATAACGTTTATTTAAGTTTCGTTATTTTTTTTATAAGGTTTGGTAATAAAAAAGTTATTTATATAAACGGCGATATATAGGTAATTTTTCGCGAATATTTCGATATCGGATTTTAACGGTAAAAAGCTTAGTTTTTTTAAAAATATAATTAACGTATAATATTAAATTTAAAGAGATTATTTTAAGCCGTAAAGTACTTTATTTAATTTATAAATTTTATTTATCCCGTTATTAAATTCGGGTAATTATTTTACGTAAATTTTTTCAAAGATATTTTTATATAAAAAAGTAGTAATTACGTTTATTTACTTAATTTCTAAGTTATAAACGGTAACGATAACAAAAATAATTTTATAATTTATCGGTTTTATTATTAAAGTAAAAGTATTTATATAATTTAAGTTTTCGATTTGTTCGAATTTTTGTACGATTTAACGTATTTTATAACGTATAATTTTACTGTTAAGTTTTTTTTTGATTTTATAAATTTATTTGCCCGATAGGGTTTTTCAACCCGGTAATAGTTTATAAAGTTTCTAGGTGTTATTATCGATTAAGAATTTATATTCCTTTTTTATTATCTGGAGTTATTTTGGTTATTAAAAGTTCTTTTTAACGTAATTATAATTTTAAGGTTTTAAATTAATAGTTATAAGGATTATTTTTAATGTTATTATTATAAAATAAAACGTTAAGGTAGTTTTAAATTAATAACGTATAAATAATTTGCGTTTAATTCGTAATTATAAGTTATAGCCTGGAGGTATTTTAAATGGTAGATTCCTATAGTAAAATTTTAGTATTTCGTTAATAAATAATGCGTTTTCCGTTAAATATATTATTTTATCGTTATTATTTTTAAGAGTATGTTATTTTAACGTATTGTTATTATTATTATTTAATACGTTTATTACTTTGCTTAGTTATTTTAATATTGTTGTTAATAATAACTTAAGGCCGAGATTTTTCCTTTTAGGTAATTTATTTAGGTAAATATTAAATAGGTGGCGTTTTATTCGATTTAATAGTTCGGGTAATAGTAATTATGTTCTTGCCTTTTTACCTGTAAAAAGGATATATAAGTACCTTTTTTTAAAAAGGACGTTATTAACGTTAATAATTATGTTATTATTTAATCGGAGGACCGTATAATTAGTAAATCCGTTACTTTTGTAACCGAATATTTTATATAAAACCGTTTTTTTTTAAAATATATTATTATTTTTATTTAATAAAAAGTAGCCGTTTGTTTTTATTATAATTAGGTATGCTAGGTTAGGGACGTTTTTAAACTAGGTTTTATAAGGCGTTTTGTTTAAGGTGTTATAAGGTGATTTGTTTTTTAAATACGTTGTAGTAATAACGATAATAAGCTAGTATTTTTTGGGTATACCGTTAGTTTCGGTTTAAATTAATATAATCCTGATTTTTTTTTTTAATTTTTTAATAATATTTTCGATAATACCGTTTTGTTAATATTAATTAGTAACGGTATAATGAATATCGATACTTTTTTAGTAGTAAAAATCCTGGAATTTGATATTAAGGTGTAAGCTTAATTTGTCGATAGTTATTATATAATAACGTTATTCGGATTTTTCCTATTTTGTTAAAAAGTTTTTAAATGTTTTAAGTTAATTTTTAAGCTGTTAAAGTAAGACGGTTTAGGTTATTTGCAAGTAGTTATAAATAATGTTAAGTTATCCGGTATATTTTTTATGGCCGGTTATATCGTATAGTATATTTACTTTATCGAAATGTAAAGATTTTAAGTTATAAGTACCGTATTTAATTTTGCCTTTATGTAGTTTTTTACGTATACGTTTTTATATGTAAGGTTCGTAAAGATAATGTTCGTTAAATAATTTTATGCCGGTCGATATATTTATTAATTTACGTAAATTGTAGTTATTTAAATATTTTAAATATTTATGTTAAATTTTTAAAACCGGATTAAAAACGGAGTAAAAGTGAAAAGTTATATTAAAGCTTGTTATATTAATAACGTTGCCGAGTTGGTTTATTATATATAAACTAGTTAATTTGGAAGTTATTAGGAATATTTTATCTTTTTTAGTTCCGAAGGCGGTGTTATACCGGAATAGGAATTTGGTTTTTTTTTCGTTAATTTGTAAGATCAATATTAGGTTTGCTTTTAAGTTAAGGCAGTAAATTGCGTTTTTGATAATTATCCGTTCGGGTATATTATTAATTATTACGTTAAACGTTATTATGTTTTTGTATTTAATTTTTAAGATTTTTTTTCCGATTTTATAAATTGGGGGATTTTAATAAGGATGTAATTCGGTAAATAGCTTTTTGTTATAACAGCTGGTTTAATTATAATTATTATTTAAGATTAGTATTTTTTAAAGTTTTTTTGTTAGTTTTATTATTTTTAGTTTCGGTAATGCTATAAATTTTAGTTTTGTTATTTTTCGCTTTATGTTGGAATTTATGGGTAAGTATTTTAACGTTGGTTTAGTAGTTAACGTAACGAGTTATGTAGGAATGGTAATAAGTAATGGAGCAGTTTTAACGATAGAATTGTTGCAGGGTAAGTTTTTAGGTAAAAGGCCGGGTAAGCGTATTTCGAAAAGGCGAGAAAGGAGATTTAGTTATAATATAGTTTATAATAGCTTTTTAAAGGGGTTTTTAAAGGTTAAAAAGGTTATAGTGGTAATTGCCGAGGGGGTTATATTTTTCTTTTGCGTTTCGGTAGTTATTAAGTTTGTAATTTTCGGGTTTGGTATTGTGTTATTATTAGAACGTTATTTTTTATTATTTGGTTTGTTTTTACGTTATTAAGTAAGTGCTTTTTCTAGGTGTTCGAATTAATATTTATCCGTTAAGTAATTTATTATTTTGCGCTTTGTTGCTTTGTAATAGGTATAGGAATAAATATTAAGGTTATTTTTCCGTTTTTTATTATTATTATAGTTATAGTTCTGGTTGTTATTTTAGTTTTTGTTTATAGTTATTATGTTAACGTTTGCGGTTATAGTTTTGTTATATTTTTAACTTTGTTTTTTTTATAAGGTACGTCGTAAAGTATTTTCGAAAATAATAGTAAGTTTGGTAATTTGGCCCGTGTTATTACGTTTTGGGATAATGTTATTAGTTTGGAAAAAGGTGGTAAAAAAGGTGGTATAATTGTTGCCGAATGTAAAGAGGAATTTGTTAATAAAATGTGGCTGTAAGATAGTATAGATAGGGTCGAGTTTAGTAAAGTCGGTGCGAATTTGTCGTAATTTGGTTACCAGGTTAATTACCGAGCTTTTTGTAATTAAAAAGGTGGTTTTTTATTAAAAGAATAGGCTTTGAAAAACTGCGTTATCTTTTAGCTTATATTTTTTTTTTTAATTTTGTTTAGATAAAAGTAACTGTATTAAAGGGTAACCTTTTAAAAAGACGGGGTTTAACTTTATTTTTGGGGTTTTTTCCGAGTCGGTATTGGATATAACCGAGGGCTTTGTTTTATTTATTTTGTTAAAGTTTTTCCTTTTTCCGTTTTTCGGCGTTGGTTAACCCGTTGATTTCGGGATTTTCGGTTTTATTTCCGTTTAGAAAAAGTTTAGCGTATTTTTATATATATAAGTAATTTGTTAGTTGTTTTTTAAAATTAAATTATTCCGTCAGTAATTCGAATTTCGTTATATTATCGAATATATTAGAGGTAGTTTTAATATTAGATATGGTAATTAATTTCGTTTTTAATTTGTAATAATAAATATAAAAGTTGTTTATACGTTTCCTTAATAGTTGGTTTAATATAGTAATTTAATTTGGAAGGTTTTATAAAGAGTTTAAAAGTTATAAAGCTGGGTGTAATTAATTTAAAGGTAGGTTTTCGGGTAATAATTTCGAAACCGAATAAATTTATTTCGTTAAGATTTAAAGGTAAGGAGATAATGGAGACGGTGTTAAAGTTGGGTAATAATAAGTAATTGGTTAAAGGTAAGGATAAAGGGTTGTAGGTAGTATTTTCGACGTTTTCGAAAAAATCGGATAAATTAAATGCTGAAAAAAATTAAGTAAAATATAAAAAATTTCTTTCGTTAAGGAATTTAAAAAATTATAATTTAAAAAAAGGTCGAAATCGAAGGAAATATTTTAAGTTATTTATATTAATGTTAACTTTAATTGTTTTTATAATCGATTTTATAGTAAGCGTTCGTTATTTTAATAACGTATATTAAAACGTTTAATAATTTCGTTAATTAAGTGATTTAGTAATTCGGTATTCCGGAGTATTCCGGGTAATTAAGTAAATAAATAGGGTAATATTTGTAATTTATTTGTCGTTATAGTAAATTTCTTAATAAACGTCGTAATATTTAAAGTAAAGGGTTTTATTATTTCCGTATAATAAGTTTTAATAAAGGAAATAAATAAATTTTCCCGGTAATTAAATCGTATAGTAAATAATAGGTACATTTATATATATATATATATATAACCTATATTAAGGTCGTAATTAAAGGGTTAAAATTTTTTGGCGTATATAGCGAAATACGTAACGAATTTATTTAAAATACATCTTAATATATAAAAAGATAAAATATTAATATAGTTAAAAATAAAGATAAATTATAAGCTTTCCGGGTTTATAACCTGTTAAAGTAGACGTAGGTTATGAGTGTTATTATATAGATTAGATAGGTAAGTTCTTTACAGCGTAGGTTATGGGGGTAGTCCCAATATATAGCCACAGGTGTGGGGCGTTTCCCAGCCACCTTATTTACCAGCCACCTCACTTTCCGACAGGGAATTATGTCGATCTGTGCTCCCCCGACGACTATAGCTGCCACTGTCACCGGATAGACGACTGAGCCCGGCAGCACTGGTCCTAATGCCGGGGTGGCCACGGCAGAACCTGATCCCGAGAGCTGGAACGGCGTATCTCCCAAACTCGCGGCTGATGCCGGAAGGGTGATCGCCGCGCTGGCTGGCGCCGTGGTGGTCCTTCTGTAGAATCGCTGTTGTCTTCAGAAGGGGGCATGTCGGGGCGCACATACATCATGTTCGGCGAGGATATCGGCTTTGCGGCACGCTGGTGCCCGAGGACATACTTGCAGATAACAAAGGGATCCCAGAAATTGCTTGAGATATTAACTACCATAAGCTACGAGTAACAACTCCGGCCTGCCGCCTCTAGCCGCCCTTGATTCGATTATCCGGGCCTGGGTTTTCAGCTTCCCTGCTGACTATGGCGGCGAATCCGAGCATACGCGAGCGGTCCGACTGCCGGGGCGAATCCGCCCTGCCTAGCGAAGCCTACGAGGTACGAGCCCCTGCGGTGGTGGCCGTACGAGCACGGGGCGCAAAACAGGGGCTGCGGGACCGCGTTGCGGCAGCCGCAGTAGCAGCCGCAGAACTGAGAGCTCATAACGAGAGTGGTTTCGACGATTGTTGGGTTTTCCTATTATAACGGGTAGAGTGGGTAGATCAATAGAGTGGAATACAATACTCGAATACAGAACGTTCCTGTAGAGCGATAGGAAGAGTCAACGAGATGGCTATGCAAAGAGAATAGATAGTAGCAGCTAGAAGAATCTATAGTGTGCATAGGAAGAGGTCAACAGGCCTAGGAACTAGAGTCACGACCGCAACAGGCGGAGTCGTCGTGAATCCCAACTCGATGTCATAAAGGGGAAGACGCAAAGTGACACACGTCTTGGCGGTCAATGTAGTGGTAGTGGTATTGGTGCCGGGTTATGTCAGTGTCACTGCGCTGGTTGAATCTGTAGGTTTCCCAGAGAGGCAATAATGACAATAGAAGATCAACGTGACCCCGGTACGACATGGTGCTTCCTACTAGACGACAGGCTACCCATGTCATCACGACTCAGACCTATTAGGCCCAATCATGGATGGATATAAAGGTTCAGAAGCATAGGCGTCATGTAAACTGTTCTTTATATGAGGGGAGGATCTGACAGTTCGAGCGATTTGTCACAACATATATTTTCCAGTCGTGGCGTGTGGGGATCTGGGAAGAGTCCAAGCAGCTGGAGACTTGACTGCCAATCAGTAGCCCATCCATTGATATGTCACAACACGAGTACCTAGACGGCAAAAGGGGTACAGGACAATAGAAACCCGGCATTTGCGCACTGGACTCCCGTATGCATTCAATCCATGGTATTTATGTACAACTTCCGACAACCGTGGACAAAAGACAAGGTTCGGTCCGTGGCGTCATCGACCCCCGGCGCAACTCGGCCGAGAATAGTAAGATTCATGCTCGCCGTCTATTTCCTGTACCACATCCTCGTGATCTTGGTCTGCCTCATCTTTCGCTGCAGCTGGAAAATACCGTACATCAGAGCCTCGCTGGTGGGGGGGCAGCCGGGAACGTAGATGTCTACAGGGACGATCCTGTCGCAACCGCGGACGACGCTGTAGCTGTAGTGATAGTAACCGCCGCCGTTCGCACAGCTGCCCATGCTGATAACCCATCGGGGATCAGGCATCTGGTCGTAGACCTGCCGCAGGGCCGGGGCCATCTTGTTGGTCAGGGTGCCGGCGACGATCATGACATCGGACTGCCGGGGAGAGGCACGGAATATGATTCCCAGGCGGTCCTGGTCGTAACGCGGGGTGGACAGGTGCATCATTTCGACGGCGCAGCAGGCCAAACCGAAGGTCATGGGCCATAACGAAGACTGTCTCGCCCAGTTTGCGACCTGGTCGAGCGTGGTAAGGGCGTACTGGATAGCGCCCTTGGTAGGTTCCTGGCTGGGAAGCGGCACCTCCCTCCGTGGGCTGGCGGGAACACCGGTGGAGGAGCTGCCGCGTGGCGCCAACGATGTGGCATCCTTCTTAGAAGTCGTGGAGATTGCGGCGAATGATTGAAGAGTGGCGATTCGGGTGGTAGGCTTCGCTCTCAGGGCCAGAGTGGCCGCTCTTCTCGAAGAAGACGAAAGCATGGTTGCTTTGCCGGTGCGCTGAGGTCGAGGTGGGATAGGAATCGAATCGCGCCAAGACCAAGGGCGGAGTGAAGATGGAGAAATTCCGCAGAAGGGGGGGACTCTGTACGATGGTGCTTGGTGGGCTTTTTAGGATTGGTGTTCTGTCGGGCGAAAAGGGTCGGTACGATGCTTATGAAATGTAAAGTCGATAGATACGTCGTACCTATAGGTCGTCGTACCTATAGGTCGACGGAGAGGTGAGATAGGTGAAGAAAAGTCAAGTAGGTTAAAGCTGAAGGGCGGGAATTGAAGGGAAGTGAAGGCGAAACTGACCTTGGACGCCTTTTCCCTCAAGTGAAGAACCCGAACAAATGAAAGGCCAATCGCACACCTTTCGGAGGTAGAGTTCCCTATGTATGTAGGTAATGCGCGAAAGTAGGTAACTACTGATATCAATGTCTTCTGTAATTGACGTTGACGATGCGCTCGATTTCGCCCCCCTCGGCTAATCATAAAACCAGTTCGTCCGATTGGCCGATTTGGGGGGATGATTGTATGTACTCTCTACAGTAGGCACAGCGCATACCTAGGTACCTACATGGTATGTATGTATGTAGGTCCTTACATTAGGTAACGGACAGATCCCCGTTCTGCAGGTCATGGCGATATCAAATCTGACAAGCCATTGAAGTGCACAGGCCAACTGCAGCATATAACAGACTTACGTACAATATACATACATGTGGACATTTTGTACCGCGAAGTCTCAGCCCTATTATGTTATGCTGCACGTAATACGAGCATTCACCAAATGCTGCTTTTAGTCGCATCCCTGGGTTTTACTGTTCAAGCGATTGTGGGTGCCGGGGGCCTATGTACATTGGGGAAGTTGTAGCTCTAGAAACCAGAAGACGTCGAGGTCAACCGGTTGCATGCAGTTGCGGACTCTTAATCTCAAGAAGCCTCCGTTCGCTCTTTGGTGGCTTGCCGCTCTTTGCTTGCCATTGCGATCCGTCAACACCCACCCCCACGCGCCAAGATGAGACTGAGACTCGGCCTGACCCAGAATACACGGGCATGAACTGACATGCGGACGACAGCCGCTGCCCTTTATTAGTAAGCTTCTGCCGGTCTACGAACCCGGGTTGATTCGGACTCGAAGATGGTGGCCTTCTGACCGCCATCAACACTCCCCCCCCCTTGCTTTCCACATACCTCGCAGCACTCGTCACCTATACTTGCGGTGGACGGATCCGTGTAAAGTAAAAGGGGGCCCCTGGACAATTCACACTGCATGATACGTGCCGCAGTTATTGGCAGCGGCAAGAAACCGGCACATCAAGGAAGCGGGAGCTACATGCGTATTTCCCTGCAGTTACGTGTCATACATACGTATCCTTTCCTCCAATTCAATGGACAAACAAGTACATACTCTGTTTAGTCTGAGCTGGCAGATGCATTGCACCTTTTCACCGACGCAGGAATCCACCCCGTACAGCCCGCCTCGGGAGGAACAGAGCACTCTTGGCAGCTAGATAAGAGGCTTTCGGTTACGCAAACAACACTGCCCTGCCCAACCCACGGCAGCATCGCCCGAAAGCGGTATTGCTCTCGGATGGCGATCTGCCTGTACAGACATATATGGAAAGGGAACTCTGAACCACACTACCACTACACGCGCAGTATGTAGTCCGGCCCGGCGGAGAGCGCCTCTGTCAAATTCCACCTAGGCGGTGTGCTAGGTTTGTATGGAGATAAAGAATCCGACAGCCATGCTTGGATATTATCTTGCCCTCCCAGCCTGGTTTGGACTTCGGAAGTAACACGAGGCAGAAAGAAAGGCCACGAACAAGGGTCACCGACAACAAAGAGGAAAGGGAGACCGGACCTTTGTAGGTGCGGAATCTGGGGTATTTGCGGGAGGCGTAACGAGGCTTGCGGTACTTTTAGTCCGTGAGCAAGGCCACTGGGCTCGGCCTAATATAAGCTCAGAGGATTGACATCGACGTTACCATTGGCCTCTCTCCCTTATTTCGCTTACAGCCTTTTTGCGGGGTCACTAGACACTGCCAGCCGTGCTAGGCTAATGCCAACCCACCAGGGATACACATTCTCATTTTTCACCTTCGTTTCCCAGGATTCCCCCGGGTGCGGCGTGAACTAGTATGTAGGGGGAACTAGTTGCGGGCACTAAGTATCCGGCTATATCGTGCAACTGGTTCTGTACGAGACCGTGACGGCTAGCAGTGAGGTTAACGAGGTTAGTTTCTTGCTAGCCACCTCCCCTCGTTTCCTGCTCTTGGAGTAGGTACGTCATCCCAAAATTCATGTCCTTGATTGTGCAGATGCGGACTCAGCTCTCAAGCCCTCGCCGCTCGTATCAAAATATTGACGGCTAATATCGGCGAAAAGACCCTCCGTACTTCCCGTCTCGCCTTTCTTCTTATCGCGGAGGGCTTGCTTTCTCTTTTTCGTGGTCTAGCCCGTTACGCCTCGTTGTTAATTGCGTATATCCAATAGCAGACGTCACGGAGGGATCAGGCCGATGCTCCCAGCCTTGCCAGCCGATACCGCTTGCATTGGGTTCCATAGTGCCGGCGCGAGATCCACACATCTCACTTCGGTCGATTAGCCGGGACCCATCTATTTCCTCTACTGCTTACTGCTCTTCTTTGGGAACCCATCCAGATACATATTCACTAGCATTACATCTGGCCCGCCGTGTCGTTTTGCTCCTGAGTCTGTCGTTATCGGCCGCGGCTAAAAAGCGTACTCGCGGCATGTCTTTGCCGCGTTCCCACTCCCGAAAGGCCAAAAATCAGCGTAGCGCTGAGCTGTCGCCGTTCGGAACATCGCTGATCCCAGTATGATGTAATCGCTTAGCCGTGTCTATTGCTGCCGCAACACCAAGGCGACGATATGTCTTCCGACAATATACCCGATCGCGGCCCTGCAGTTTTTGCCGTGACTACCGGCACGATCGTCTTGGCTTCCGTCTTCGTTGCTGCCAGAATAGTGTCTCGGGCGGGCATCGTGCGGCAGGTGAGCTGGGACGACTACTTCATCATTCTTGCTTGGATCCTGGCGTTCGGCCTCAGCTTCTCTGTCCTACTCGGATCCCGCAATGGACTCGGCCGGTATGATGTAGACATCCCGGCGGAAGATTGGGCCACACTGAGGCGTTGCGAATATACCTTCTCCATCCTCTACGTACGTGAAAACTGCCGTCGTGCTTGCGATGTCCCATTCTAATCCCTTCATAGAACCCAGCCCTCATGGCTACAAAGACTTCGGTTTTGGTGTTCTATCTACGCCTCTCTAAGAATACACAGAGGGTTTTGCGGTTAGCCTCCTGGGTCGTCCTGGGTATCGTCAACGTTGCCGGTATCGTGCTCACTGTTATGAACATCTTCCAGTGTCGTCCCATACAGGCGGCGTTTGATGCTTATGTTAGCCAGGCTGAGTGTATACCCCTGCTTACCGAGTTCATCTGTTCGGCCCCGGTCAACATAGTCACTGACCTCGCGATCCTTGCCCTTCCCTTGCCTGTACTAACAGGCATGCGGCTACCGCGGCGACAGAAGATCATCCTAGTCCTCACGTTTGCCTTGGGTGTCTTCATTACCGTCGTTGATGTCGTTCGGATATATTATCTCCAACAAGCCATCACGGAGGTGTCTCCAACCGCCTCCAGCGACTCCGGTGCGACCTTTGGTGGTCAGCCCGACTTTGCGTGGAATGCTTCACTCTCGCTGATGTGGTCCGCCGTCGAGGTTAACATTGGTATCGCTTGCGCCTGCGTACCTACCCTGAAGCCGTTGATAATTCGGATTCTTCCGGCCATGCTGGTCGATCGTTATGGGACCCGCGGAGGCTCCGATAAGGCGGACACGAAGCCACGCTCCCAGACATCCGATAATCTGCATGGCGATGAGGGGGCTGGGCGAGCTTCCGTGCCCGTGGCGAGTCCGGAGGCGGGTATCCTCCCGCCTACCACGGCCCCGAATGGCGATAACTCCGGCCCTAATTATCCAGCAATTGATTTTCTCACTACTCCGGACATGACTACTCTCCCCCCGTCGTCAGTCGCTGGCCGCACACGGACTGCCATGACAGCGGATGCTCCCAACGCCACTGGCACCGCAGTATATTTCGGATTCGTTAATATGAGGAGGCCCAAGAGCATGATCAGGACGTCGGTTGCCGACTCTTTTAAGTATTGTACGATCGTGACCATCCTGTTCTTCCTCTGGGGTTTCTCGTATGGTCTTTTAAATACGCTTAACAACGCGATCGCTATCATCGGCGATATGACCACCGCTCAGACGCTAGGGCTCACAAGCATATACTTCGGTGGAGGCTACTTTTTCGGCCCGCTTCTAGTTGGAGAATGGGTACTGCGCCATGATGAACATCACCGGTCAAAGAAGAATTCCAACGGGCATCTCCCCGTTGGCGGCTTCAAGGCGACTTTCATGGTAGGACTCTGCATCTACGGCGTCGGTACGATCATGTTCTGGCCCAGCGCCGTGCTCACCTCGTTCGCTGGCTTCATGGTCTGCAACTTTGTTGTTGGCTTTGGCCTGGCAGTACTCGAAACCGCCGCTAACCCCTTCGTGGCTTTGTGCGGGCCAATCGACTATGCCGAGATGAGGGTACTTTTCTCACAAGCTGTCCAGGCCGTGGCTTCGGTCTTGAGCCAACTATTGGCTCAAACGGCTTTTTTCAAGAACATTGACAGAAGGGGAAATGCGGGGGGCTCTACGACACTGCTTGATGTCCAGTGGACATATTTATCCGTTACCATGTTCTGCGCGGCGCTCGCGCTTTTCTTGTATTACATGCCTCTACCGGAAGTCACCGATGCCGAGATGGAGAGCTCAACGCGATATCTACCAGTGGACCCGAAGAAGCGGAGTCTGGGTGGCTTGCGGCTCCGCACCTGGACCCTCGCTTTGGCCGTGTTGGCTCAATGGACCTATGTGGGGGCTCAGGAGAGCATGAGTACTGCCTTCCAAAAAATTTTGACCCCGATGATGACGCAGCAGTCGCGTTTGGGCTCTACCGGAAGCGTGGGGTCGACAACAGACTCCTCTGCCGAGCAGTCGCTCGGCCTTGTTCTTCCGATCCCTGACTATCTCCTCATAGCCCACGGCGCCTTCGCCCTTTCCCGTTTTATTGCCGGCTATCTTGCATATCTGTCGCCGACTCACCCCAGAGTACCTCAGCCCCGTACTGTTCTTACCATCACCACCGCACTTAGCATTATTTGCGCCATCCTCGTCACCGCCTTACGTCCGGCCAACCCAAACATGCTCGCTATTCCCGTGGTACTATTTTTCTTCTTCGAAGGGCCCCTGTGGCCGCTTATCTTCGCGCTGGGACTTCGCGGGCAAGGCAAACGTATGAAACGAGCAGCCGCGTGGATCACGATGGGGGCTTCGGGCCCCGCTTTCTGGCCATTCGTCATGTATGCTGTCAACGTGCGAGGGGGGGATTACCAGACGTCATTCGCCGTAGTTCCCGCTTTGCTCGTTGTGACGCTTCTCTTTCCCTTATTTCTGGACATGAAGCGGGACGCCCAGGCTCTCGTCGATGCGAGAATCGGTGCCGAAGAACAATCCAGAATCCAAGATGGCGCAAACAGAGATATGGATTTGCACGATATCATCACCACTAGGAGGGAGGGCAACGCGAGTGTAGAACCGGCTCGCGAACGGAAGCCTAGTCTGGTTAAGAGGATATCCAGCGCTATTGCAAAGGGCAGCATGGCGCTCAGGCGGACTTCCGAGCAGGCAACAACCGATCACAGAGAGTACATGAATGAGCCAGGCTGATAGCTTGCTGGCGTGTTCTTTAACCCTCAAGAAAGTCGCCGGGCGTCCTTCTCACGCGGGTCCCCTTCCGGCTACCGACTACCAGCTACATATGCCAGTCGTTGGGGGTAGTCACGCTAAGCAATCGAACCAGGGCCGGCGTGTTAGGGACAAGCTGCCATGGGCGCCCCGGCACGTCCCCCTCGTATCCTGGCTTTGAGGCACGGCGTAAATGAGGAATTTAGTGATGCTGGAAGACCTTGGGGAATTCCGGATCTTTGAATAGGACGCAGACTCGGTTGCTGCGTTCTTGGAATGGCTATGATCACCCATAACGCCGCCCACCCCCTACCAATGGCGCTATTGACAGGTCAGGCACTTGCGGGTCAGCGAACTCTATGCGGATGCCCATGATTACTCGTTCGTCGTGTTGGTGGGTGAATAACTCCCTCTGAGCTGCAACTATTCACGGTCGCTGACTCTTCGAGGTGTATTAACTTCCTTGGTCTGAAGGAGTCTGCCATGGAGAGCATCAACACCTCGTCCGGTGGGAGGATATGTACCCGGGGGTCTCATGTAATACCGCGCATTTTGGTTACGATGATAACGTGCATCTGATGGCCATTCAGCCGAGTAGAGCTCCTTAACATAGTAGCTGAACATAAGCGCGTCGAGGTTACGAACCCAGAGAAACGCGGGCTCAAAATAAAATATCAAATATAATATGTCCAAATCTATCACCATTGTTAACCTTTGGATTCAATCTATTGCATGTTTCAACTTCTATTCTCTCAATCTAGTATTCTCCCTTTTCAGCTTACACACGACTTCTTCCAGGTTACGAACAAACAACCCACCTTGCCAGTCGAAACAAGACATGGAGCTCTCTGCTATGATCATCTGGCCATACAATACAGAAGGGTAGTTTGATTGGCTCAAGCATCCCAAGGTAACTTTGCTCCGAGCAGGATTGTAATATACCCTCAGACCTGCTAACTGTACTTGGATCACCCATCCGGATGCAACATGCCTTGACACAGGTCTCGAAGTCGCTCCCCACTGGAGCGAGGTCACCTTCTGCGACAAGGTCGCTGAAAATATTTGGGTGACCTTGCAAGTGTATTATACTAGGAGTCGTCTTTCGTAGTGACATGCAGCAGGGGTCTAGGAACCCGGAGGTTCCTTCCGGGAAAAATGGGGCTACCCCTATTCGAGGTGGTAAAAGCTAGGAAAATGCTTCTTGATCTTTTAATACCTTTTTATATGAGATTTGCTATTTGCGCAATGAACCTTTTGCTATTTACGCAGTGACCCACTTTCCCAGCTGGCATACACCTGGCACACCTGCCAGTTCGCACCTAGTTTTCCCTCAAAGACCCCCTTATAAAAAACGCAAGCAAAATATACCCATTTTTAATTAATTTATTAAGGTGCATCCTTATTAACAAAACTTATAATAAACTTCAGCTATACCATAACAATATTTCCTAAAAATAACGTATTCTAAAGTATCTACAACCCCATATAGCAGTTAATTCTCGTCAATTAGGTTAATCGTATCAGCCATAACCGAATTAAGCACTTATATGCCTAACTTTAGCTCAAAATAACCTGTTACGTATTAAGGACGGTACGCAGCAATAATAAGTTCTTGCTGACGGCGTCTAAGGCTCAGGGCAGCCGTAGCGGTTAAGGTTATCGCCACCCTAGGTATTGTTATGTTATTGTTGTTATTATAGTTGTACGAAGCAATTGAAAAAAATCAAAGGATTAAAAGCTGCAATTGCAATTGCAAATAGTTGATATAACAGGTAGCAGCGCTGTGGCAGGTAGCTGACAGGTAGAAATTATAAGTCACTGCGTAAATAGCAAATCTCTTTTATATTTGCTTATTATTAAATATTTTATTAAAAATAATTAATTAATATAACGTATTTTATAAGTAAACATATTAAATTAATAATTAAACCGTTTTTACTTTTTATAATAAGGTAATTTAAATTAAGTAAATTATTTATTATTAAATATTTTATAATATTCTTATAATTACGTATATTATATCCGGGTTTATTATATAGGGTAAAGTGCTATTAAGATATCTAGCTAGCTATATATAAAAAGCTGATCTATTTATTAAGTATATATATAAAGGATTATATAATACGACCGGAAAGCACCTTTTTAAAAACCGTCCCTTTTTAGCTAAAGGCCGGAAAAACGTAATACGGGTTATGTAATACAGTAATTAACGATAAGAAATACCCGATTAATTAATTAGTTTCTAACACCCTTAATCGTAACTAATTTTATTAATTACTTTTTAATTATTGCCGATACGGTAGCGGAACCGAAGCCTTAATTAGTTTAATTCCTTTTAAGCTGGCGTTACTTAAAGAAACGGTAGCCTAAGCTAGATTTAAACTAGTTATTTTTTAAAATTAACCGAAACAGGGTGCCTAAGCCTGTCGTAATTAAAAGAGATACCCAGGCTTGCAACTACTAAGCTATTAAGCCCCGGGTTTATTATAAATATAATATTTTCGTTTTTTTAATTTAAATCTTTTAATTATAATTACTTTTAAATTTATTAAAATAAAATTATTTATTAAGTTAATTAAAACTATATTAGTTATTTAACTATTAATTAATATTAATTATATATACTTTAATTAGTTATTAAAAAATTATTTTATTTACTTTATTTTAAAATAATATAAATATTATAAAATTTAAGTAATGTACGTTAAATATACGTATAATAATAATTTAATATTACGACCTGGTATAATTACGGCCTCCGGAGACGGTTATAACAGGGATTTAAGGAATAAATAAGACGGTTACGTACAGGTTCGACAGAATCTACTATTAAGCTCTTAAAGCCAGGCTTTATAGGATTTATTATAAAGTTTTTAAAGTTAGGCTTTAAAAAGAAATAAGTAATTAATATATGCAAGGTCGTTAGGTTTAAGCCGTATTATCCAGGCTAAGCTAAAGATATAAAGTAATTACACTAATAATTAACACGATAAATACTTTACCCAGTATCTTCGAATACGGCAACTATTAATGGTTTTTACGGTAACGAAGTAATTAATATATAAGAAACGATTTTTTTATAATTTAAATAATATCAATTTATAATATAACTTAATTACTTAAAGTATTTTTAATATTATTAAACGTAATTAAGTTATTTTAATTGTTTAAATTTTATAATGTAATTATTAATATAAACCGTACGATTTAGTTTAATAGTTAGTTAATTAACTTAGCCGTTATACGTTATAAACTTTTATTTAATAATATTATCAAACTTTAAAGAATATTTCGAATGATTAAAATAGTATTTAATATTAAAAAAATCGGTTTTTGGCAGTTTTAAAATAGGCTTAAGGAATTAGAAATTAAAATTTTATAATTTAAGAAATAAGTTAAAATTTTTATTATTATTTTAATAATTAAGGTTAAAAAGTTTTAATTTTATAATAGGAAGGGTAATATTTAAAGTTTTTTTTATTTAAGCGTAAGTGTATTTTCGGTTTTTAGCCTTTAACGATTAAAAGGATTAAATTTTCGTTATCGTAATATTTTTTATAAGAGACGTATTCGATTAGTTTAAATTAATTACAAGGGATTATTTGGGGAATGTAAAGGACGATATAAAAAGGTTTATTAGGGAGCTTTTCGTTAATTATGTTAATTTCGATAATTTTAATAAGGAGCGTACCGTAACGTAAAAAATTCTATAGTTACGATAAAAAGGACCGGTATTTAAATACGTAATAAAATTTCGGAGTTTAATAATAAAAATAAGATAAGTAGATAATAAAAATAACGCCTTAATTAATATATTTTATAAAAGCTTAAAGGACGATATTAAAAATAAATTTATTAAATTTAAACAATTAATTATCTTAGATAAATATATTATTAAAGCCGTAAAAATCGATAATCGACAATTCGAAAAACGACAAAAGAAAAAAGATTAATATATTCCGCAACTTAAATATAATAAACTTAACCAAATAATCGAACGGGTTATATTTTCTATTTTCTATAGAACTTAATCCGGTCTTATAAAAATCGGAATAATTTAATAATAAGATCAATTATAAATTAAATATTACAACTATAGAAAAATTAAAGAAATCTCGTTAAAAAAATAAAAGCTAATATTTAAAAAATAATAAGGAAATAATAAAAGAAATAAAAAAAACCGATTAATATAATCCGAGCGCGAAATAATTATCGATTATTAAAATTTTTTTAATAAAGATTTAAAACAGCTAAAGCATTTTTATAAGCAGTAATTAATTAACAATACAAATAACAAAATTAATAAGTATTACAAAAATGGTTATAAAATTACTAAAAAAAAATATATATATTTCGAAATATAAAAAACCCCTTAACGATAAAAAACGAATAAGAAATAAAAATAGAACTCGAATAATATTACGGATAAAATGAAAACCTTTACCCGGGAAAAATAAAACGAAATATAAAAATTTACGTTATTTATTATAAAAAACCTAAATATTAATTTTACTAAAAATAAAAGAAAGTAATTTATTAACGTATAATCCGGATATATTAGGAAAAGTTTGCAAGGTCGTTAGGTTTAAGCCGTATTATCCAGGCTAAGTTAAAGATACAAAGTAATTACACCAATAATTAACACGATAAATACTTTACCCAGTATTTTCGAATACGGTAATTATTAATGGTTTTTACGGTAACGATAAATTATATTTCGGTTACGAAGAACCTTATCCCGAAGCCGATTGCGCAATGCCGATAAGTTTCAACCCTGATAAACTTTATGCCCTTTATAGTTTGGCAGGGGGAATCTTAGATAATAATTTAGGAAATGTTAAGTTTTTCGCGGTAAACCTTAAGTCCGTATAAGATAGTTACTTTATAACCCTTTGCCAGTTTTACGACAATTACCTTTTTTAATTTCGATTAATTTCAGGGCTTCTTAAACCCTTATTAATTAAAATAACTAAAATATACCGGCTAAGTTCGAATATAAAATCCCAGTATTCCGTATTTCCGGAATCTCGACGGAAACGGTTTTAATTAAGTTACCCGATTTAAATAAAATAATCGGCCGAACAAAATATATCGATATTTCCGTCGATATTAATAACTTATCCGAAAAAAATCGGATTTTATTTTTAATTTTCGGATACGATTTAATTTAAAACGGCAGAAATAATCGGTTTTTGCATAAATTTATACAAAAAAATATCCGGCTTATAAAAAAATTACTGGTAAAATTAAAAGATAATAATAACGGGTTTAAAAACGTTAAAGTTTAACTTTTAAATCGATATAAGGAGGATTACGAACGATAGTTTATCCGGCTGTTCCGGATTGCGAAAACCGTTTAAAATTCCGTTAAAAATGGTCGTCGATAGGGGCATAACTGAGCAGTTTGAAATCACCTTAGAGTAAAACGTTTGTAAGGTTAGGGTTTAGTAAAGCTTAGTAACCGATAACACAATCTATCCATTTGTTCAATTTGGTTTTACGGTTACGTCTCCTCTAGGGAGAATTAGGAAAAGTTTAACTTTAAAAAGCAAAAAAAATAAAAATAAAAAAAAATAAAAAAAATAAAAATAAAAAAATAAAAAAAAATAAAAAGAAAAATAAAAAAAAAACTAATAAAAACAATTAATAATAATACTGATTCTTCCTAAAGAAGACGTAACCGTAGAATAAAATTAAACAAATAAATAAATTATAATATCGGTTACTAAGCTTTACTAAGCCTTAACTTTTTTATAAACGTCTTATTCTAAGATAACTTTAAACTGCTCTATTATACAAGCCCTTATTAATAACTATTCTTAACCGAATTCTGGATGGTTTTCGTAATCCGGAATAACCGGACAAATTATTATTCGTAATTTTCCAGTTTATATTAAGTTAAAAATTAAATTTCGAAAATTTTAAACTTTTTACTATTTATATCCAGTTTTTTTAGTAGTTTTTCTATACGGTCGATATTTTTTATTATAAAGTTATTTAACTTTTAATTATTTTTATTTATATAAATTAAATTATATCCGAAAATTATAAATAAAATCTGATTTTTTAAGAAAAATCGGTTAAATTAACGGAAATATTAATATTTTTAGTTTATTTTAAAACTTTATTAAGTTTAAAAACCTTAAAAAAAACCTTTTCCGTAAAAATTTTATAATTACGGACTATTAATATTTTATAATAGGAATTATCCGGTATATTTTAACTGTTTTAATTAATAGAGATTCGAAAAAGTAATTTAGTACTAAGTACTTTTTACCTGGTTATCGTATTAACACCTTTTTATTAATCGTAAGATCGATCGAAATTAAAGGTAACTGGTTTAAAATTCCTAACCTTTTTTCCTGGTTAATATTTAACACTTTTAGTCGTAGAACTAGCAAAAAGTTATAAAGTAGCTATCTTATACGGACTTAAGGTTTACCGTAAAAAGCTTAATATTTTCTAAGTTATTACATTTTAGGAAATTCCCTTTACCGAACCAGCTAAAAAATATAAAGTTTATTAAGGTCGAAACTTATTAACATTACGCGAATAAATCTCCCAGCCGATATTAATTAAAAAATTACGTATTTACGGAAACCTAACAATTAGTCCCGGAATAAGGCTTTTCGTAATTAAAACGTATAATTTATCATTACCGTAAAAACTATTAATAGTTACCGTATTCGAAAATATTAGGTAAAGTATTTATCGTATTAATTATTAATATAATTACTTCGTATCTTTTAGCTTAGCCTAAATAATACGGCTTAAACCTAACAACTTTGTATAATAATACCGATACTTACGGTTATTTATAGAAAAAAACGAAATTAACAAGTAAGTAACGTAATAAAGCTAGCTACCCGGAAAATCGTACCTATAAAAACACCCCTTTTACTATTTCGGATAATATAATTACCAGATAAAAAAAACTAATTTAAAGGACGATAAAGAAGTATTGTTAGCAAGTTATTATTAACTTAGACATTTAACTAACCTTTATTATAAACCCGGAAAACAAATAGGTAATTAAAAATAATTAAAAGCTTTAATAAGAAAAATTAATAGAAATAAGAAAACGAAACTTAATAAAAAAGTAATAATTTATAGTCGTTATCATTAAACGGGAAAATAATTGAAACATTTATTAATTAAACGAAAAAAATTGCAAAGTAAATTTATAAAAAAAAAATATAACAACGGATTAAATAATTTTAAAGATAAATAATTCGCTTTAAATAACAAATCGAGAAACTTTAATAATAAAACGTAAAACGTACAGTAAAAATCGAAAATTTATTACAAATTTTAAAAATAAAACGTTTTTTAAAATAAGGCCGTAAAAAAACGAAAAAAAAAAGGCAAGTTATAGTATTTTAAAAAAGTTTTAAATATAATAATCGGAATTACGAGCGATAACGCTATAATTATATAAATACAAATTAAAAAAACTGGTATACCGTAATAATAAATTATAAAATATTAATTACGAATTATACCAGTCCGGAAATAACAAATTAGTTAAAATTACTATAGAAAAAGAAAAATTACCTTTATAAGGCCAAAAAGTCGAAAATTAAAGATTCGCCTATAACGACAAATAAATTAAACGCGAAATTAATTACCTTAAAACCTTTATTAAAGGAAAAAGATAAACTATTAATTTCGATATTATCTTATTAAACGGATACGATATAATCCTTAAAAACTATAATTGCATTAATATAACCTCTTAATTAACTAAGAAATTAATTAAGTAAGTTTCCGCTTACTTCTTAACACAAAGAAAAATAGAAAAAACTTAAGATTTTAACATTTAATCGATAAAAACGATAAATACAAATATAAAAATATAACAAAAACCTTACAACCTAAAAAAATAAAATATATTTAAAACAAAGGGTATAATAAAAAATAGGGCGCGTTATCGTCAACCTTAAAATATGATTTCGATAAATAAACGATAATTTATAAATACCGCCCGAAAATTTATTAAAATAAATAATAACAATACTATTATAATATTATAAATATAAAAAGCTTTTTCAAGAAAAATTCGATACGAAATTATGATAATATAACAAATAAAATTATAAAATAATTCTTAAAAACAGTAAAACGACCGCGTTTTATCTAATTTATAATTTAAATAAGGTAAAGTTATACGCTTTTCGCAACTACTTAAAGGATAAATTACGGAAAAAATACATACAGTATTCCAAATCGTTAGCCAGGTACCCAATATTTTTCGTCCTACGAAAAAACAAAAAATTATGATTTATTATTAATTACCGACAACTTCACGATATTATTATTAAAAACAAAATACCATTACTATTAATTATTAAAATCAAAAATCGATTACGAAACGCTAAATACTTTACGGCTTTAAACCTTCGAAAAAAATATATCCAAATTCGAATTAAGCTAAAAAAACGAATAAAAAATAACTTTCAAGACGAAATATAAACTATTTAAATATTTCGCTATACTTTTCGGATTTACGAACGTATTAATAACTTTCCAGCGGATAATTAATTATATATTCCAAAAATATCTTAACATTTTCGTTATATGCTCCCTCGACGATATACTCATTTATTTTAAAACCAAGGAGAAATATACGGCATACGTTTAAAATATTCTTTAAATACTATAAGATGCTAACCTTTTAATTAACGCCGAGAAAAATACTTTTTATACTTAAGAAGTTAAATATTTAAAACATATTATTACCTTAAAATATATCAAAATAAACTCTAAAAACATTATTGCGATTAAGAATTAAAAGATACCTATTAATATTACCGAAATATAGGTATTTTTTAAATTTGCAAATTATTACCGATAATTTATACAATATTTTAACAAAATCGTAATGCTATTAACGGAACTTACGAGGAAAAACCGACATTTTATATAGGCCCCAGCTATAAAAGAAACCTTTTAACAGTTTAAGGATACCCTTATTAACGAACTTATTTTAATAATATACAACCTAAATAAACTAGTAAAACTTAAAACCGATACTTTAAATTTTACTTTAAAGATAATATTCTACTAATAAAACAATAATAAAAAACTATACTTAATTACCTTTTACTCCTATAAATTATACGGTACTAAGTTAAACTACTTTATTTACGATAAAATATTCCTAACTATCGTTAAAACTTTCAAGGAATTTAAATATTATCTTAAAGGAAATAAGTATTAAATAAAGGTATATAAATTACAAAAATATCTTTTACTTTATAACTACTAAAAATTAATTAAATAATAATTACATTACGTAAAATACCTCTTAAAATTCAACTACGTTATTATCTATTATAAAAGATTTAAAAATAACAAACCGTTTTTAATAAACGATTAAATTTAGAAAACCTTAAAATAAAATTATAACAAATTATTTTAAATAAAGCTCTAGAAAAATATTTATAATAACGATATATTAACACTATCTGAATATTTACGATGAATATATATTAAAAAATATAATAATATTATAATAATTTGCCCGAAAACTAAAAAACAAAAAAAAATACGTATTAAAAAACTTTAAAAATTTAATACGAAAAATATATAAACATTAATTACATAAATACCCGGGAATTTAAACAACCTTAAAACGTTTATAACGAATATATTATTTTCTTAAAATAAAATTAATCGTATAAATAGATATATACTAATATAATATCTATATTAAGGTAAAAACTAAACGATATAAATTATACGGAAAATTATAATTATTACTAGTTGTCGAACGATTATAAAATTTAATTATATTTAACTCTATTACGAAACTTCCATTATTAAAACACCTAATTACGAGCATATATTACTATAATATTTTTATAATTATTAATCGATTTATAATTTTTTTAAATTTCTTACTTTATAATAAAAACAAAAACGCCGAATAAATAATATACATATTTTTTTCGATATATTTTTAATATATACGGAATATTATTAGAAATCGTTTTAAATAAAAGTACAACTTTTACTTTAAAATTTTAGTAAAATTTCATAACATAACTTAACCTATATTATAAGCTATTAAGCGCCTTCAAATTATAAATAGATAAAAAAATAACTAAACATTAGAAATATACGTATAATACTATATTAATTATAAATAAAATAACTAAATTAAAAAGTTACCTATCGTATAACTGGCCTATAATACCAGTTACTATAATAATATTAAGATAACTCCAGTAACTACCAACTTTAACTTTACCTTAAAAATTTATAAAAAAATACGAAAAGAAGGATTTATTAATATTAAAACAATCTTTATTTCAAAATAACTTAAAAAATAAAAATAGAACTTTAATTTATACATAAATAAATTCGAGAAGGTGTTATGGGATCGATCGAGGTTAAAGGTGGTGTTAGATATTTAGACCAATTGTTAGCTCACTGAGCTACGAACCCCTCTTGGGTCGTATCAGCAACTGTTGTTGGACAGCTTCTTATCAGGATTTATATAGGGTCCTGTCCTAGCCTAGTCTTCTTGGCTACAAAGGCTGTATTCTTACAATTACTTCCCTTCCCAAAGGTCTTGGTCCCTAAGGCCACCGCGTTACCTTCCCGTGCGACCGGATTTTTTATACAGGATTTTTTACTTAATAATAACTACCCGTACTTAATTAAGTCTAACAATAACGTTTCTGGCTAAGCTTTATTTAGCTAAAACCAGGGGGAGAAGCTTTATTATAATTTAAAACAGCGCTAATTAACGCGAAAATAAAAGGTTTAAAGCGCGACCTTTATAATTTCCGACTTTTTCATTTTTGGTCTTATCGCCTTACTTTTTAGCGGTACAACTTTTTTATACGCGTTATTTTGCGCGATTTTAAATTTATTTATTCGGCTTTCTTTAGTTATTTATTCGGCTTTCTAACCTTTTAAATATTTTAATACGTACATATTTTTGGTATAATTTAATATATAGTAAAAGTAATTAATTTTATAACACCCCCGTAATAAATTGTGACGGCTAGGTTAGTTAACTAACTATTAAACTAAGTTGTACGGTTTATGTTGGCAGTCGTATTGTGGGAGTCTGAGTAACGATGATAATTTAGTTACGTCTGGTAATACTAAGGGTGTCTTGGGTAACCAAGTTGTATTGTAAGTTGGTATTATCTGGATTATAAAATTAATAAGCGTATATATCCTTTTTTAGTTTACTGGCTTATTCCTGGTAAATCGGTGATTTAGTTTACTGGTTTACTTATGGTAAGTTGGTAATTTAGCTTACTGGCTTACTTATAGTGAGTTGGTAATCCAGTTATGTAATTTAACTTATTTGGGTTTTATTTCGGCTTATTAAGACCGTTTCCGAGGCTTTTTTTCCGTTAAATCGTAATACGATTTTCCTTTTTTTAGGATTTTTGCCCTTAAGGATTTTTTTTTTGTAAGTTTTTATCTTATTATGTTAGGTCGTATTATTAAAGGTCGTTTGCGTAAAACAGAGTAGCGTTATACTTTAGCTAATTTAATTAATTTAGAAAATTTCGAAGCGATACCGTATTCCTTTTGCTTTTTTAAAGGGTTTAATTGTTAAATAATAACGGAGGTGTTCCGTTACAAGGAATATGTCCGCCGCGGTCGTTCCTATAATGGTACCGGCGTTCCCGTAACTATGGTTAACCGTTACGTCGCCGAGGCCCGTCGTTTAAAAAAAGAAGAATTTGCCGTAAAGTAGGGCTTTATTAAATCCTTAACTCGTTTATCCCGTATACGCAAATAGCGTTAACAATATTAAACTTAGGGTACCAAACTTGTAAATTACGTTTTGTAATTTTTAGATGAGCAGGACGAGTTTGACCGTTAAGAGTCTGAGTTAGCGGTAGTTATTTAAGTTTCTAGTAATGCTGATGTTATTAATTAAAATGCCGTTAACCAGGGCCTCTCTTCTCTGGATAACGTAAATTGGGACGCGCTTATTACTGGTTCCGGCGTTGCTGGTAGAAGTTTTTTAATAGGCGTTAGGCGCTAATAAGATTTTTGGTAGGTTTTTAGATGTTTTCGGAATTTGGGTAATTTTTCCATTTAATTAAATATTAGGTAAGTTTTTTTTTTTTTCGTATATCAAGTATTTTTTCGATTTCGTACGTTTTTTCTTTTTTTGCTATTTTTATATTGTCTTATATTATATACATTTTGATAATATTTGCTGTTAATTCGAATAAGGAAACATAAAAAACTGGATGGAGTTTGACCTTAAGTGGTAATTTTAATTAATAGTTGTTTTCTAAGATTTTCTTGGCGATTTTGTATGGGCCGATATATTTGAAATTAAGTTTTTAATTTAAACGTTTAATTTTAATATTTTTGATAATTAAGTAAACTATTTCCCCTTTCGAGAAAGTTAATTTTTTTAACTTTTTTTGGTTATAATATTTATTTATTTATTTGCGTATAAATTAAAGTTTTGTTTTTATTTCCTGGTATAACTGTTTAAGTTATTTTAAAATAAAAATTGTTTTAATATTAATTAGTTTTTCTTTTCGTGTTTTTTTATAAATTTCCGGGGTGAAACTAAAGTTGGTAATTACTAAAGTTATTTTAATATTATTATGGTAGCTGGTATTATAAGTTAATTATGCAGTAGGTAATTTTTTAACTTAGTTATTTTGTTTGTAATTGACGTAATATCGTAAATATGTTTTTAACGTTTAGTTGGTTTTTTCCGTTTGTTTATTTGTTTATAATTTAAAGGCGTTTAATAATTTATAATTTAAGCCGAATTATGTTATTAAATTTTGCTAGAATTTTAAAGTAAAGGTTATGCCTTTATCTAAAATAATTTCTGCTGGTAATCCGTATATGTTATATATATATCGAAAGAAAATGTATGTTATTTATTTAGCGTTTATATTCTTATTATAAGGTAGGAAATAGGAAAATTTTGTAAATCGGTTAACAATTATAAAGATATTGTCGTAATATATATTCGTAACTAGGTTTTTTGATAAAAAAAGCTTTATAATAAAATTAAATGTAATTAAGTTTTATAATTACTTAGTGATTAGTAACGGTTGTAATTTTCCGTAGGGTTTATATCGTTTAGTTTTTGTTTTGGCGTAGATATTATATTATTATATAATTTTTTATATAATTAATTTTATTTTAAAAAAATAATATGTTCGTTATAAACGTTTTAAGATTTTATAAATTCCTGGGTATTTATGTAATTAATGTTTATGTATTTTTCGTATTAGGTTTTTTTAGTATTTTTCCGGTATATAGATTTTGTTTGTTTTCTGGTTTTCGGATAAATTGTTATAATATTGTTATATTTTTTTATATATATCTGGTACGGATATTTTGATAATATTAATATGCCGTTGTTGTAAATATCCTTCCGGCGTCCGGTTGAACATAATTTGTTATGTTTTTACCTTAGGATTTTTTAGATTTGGTTGTTTGTTGAAAATATTTGCCCTATTATTTTCTAACTTTTTGCGATAAATAATAACGTAATCGAATTCTAAGAGATATTTTGCGTAACGTAGTTATTATCCGATTAATTTTTTTGTAATTACGAAATAAAAAATGTTTTTGTAATTTATATATACCTTTATTTAATACTGGTTTTTTTTGAAATAGTGTTTAAATTTTTTAAAAGCTTTGACGATAGTTAAGAATTCCTTATCGTAAATAGGGTAATTAAATTTAGCATTATGTAATTTATAAAAGTAAAAGGCGATAGGATATAATTTTTTTTAATTATCTCGTTAACAAACCATTATTTTTAAAATAAAATTTAAAATATCGGTCTCGAATTTTACTAATTTGTTCGGATTATATATTATTAGAACGGGTTCGTTAATAAGGGCGTTTTTAAGTTGTTGGAAAGTTTTTTCCGTAGCTGGAGCTTATACGAATTGTCGATCTTTTTTAATAAGTTCCGTTAATAGTATTGCGATTTTGCTAAAATATCGTACGAATCGTTGGTAATAATTAATAAGTCCAAGGAATAATTATACCTTAATGATATTAATAAGTATTTTTTAATTCTGGATTGCAAAGATTTTTTTAAAATTTATCCTAACGTATTTTAAAATGATAATATATCCTAGGTATTCGATTTTCTGGGTATGAAATATATTTTTTTCTGTATTAACTAAAAGGTTAGCGTTTTATAAAGCTTATAGGACCTTATAAACGTATCCTATATGTTTTTTTTTTATCCCCGAGTAAATAAGGATGTCGTCGAGGTAGTACATAATAAAGATGTTAAGGTACTTTCGGAGTACATAATTAACTATCTGTTAAAAAATTATTAATACGTTCGTAAATCCGAAAAGCATAATAAAGTACTCGAATAATCCGTATTTTATTCTAAAAGCTGTTTTCTATTCATCTCCTAATTTAATTCGAATCTGGTTATACCCTTCTCGTAAATTTAAGGCTATAAACTATTTGGCGTCTTGTAATCGGTTTTTAATCTTAATAATTAAAGGTAAAAATGTTCTATCTTTAACGGTAATATCGTTAAGTTATCGGTAATTAATAACAAATCGTAATTTTCCGTTCTTCCGTAATACGAAAAATATTAGATATCCTGCTAACAACTTAAAACGTTATATATATCCTTTTCGCAACTTATCTTTTAAATAATCGCGAAAAACGTATAACTTTATTTCGTTTAAATTGTAAATAGGATAAAAGGTAATTATTTTACCGTTTCTTAAAATTATCTTATAATCCCATTTACTATATTATAATAACTTCGTATTAAATTTTTCCTAAAAGAGCTTTTCGTACTTATAATATCGTAATAATACTTTTACTATCTACTTTAATAGCTTTTCGGGTTACGCTTATAAGTTGTTGTTTATTTATTAAAATTATGCTTTAAGGTTTGCAATAACGCGCCGTATTTTTCTGTTATACTTTTTGTTTTAAATATATCTTATCTTTTTAGGTAATAAAGTTTTTATCGTATCCTTATGCCTGCATTCGTTATTTTTATCGATCGAATATTAAGATCTCGTTTTATCTATATCTTATTCTACATTAAAAAACGAACGAAAACTTACCTAATTAATTTCCCAGTCGATTAAAGGGTTATATTAACGTAACTATAATTTTCCGAAAATTATGTCGTATTTATTTAATAAGATAATATTAAAATTAATAATTTATTTTCTCCCTTTAATAAAGGTTTTAAAATAATTAATCTCGCATTTAACCTATCCGTCGTCGTAAGTAAATCTTTGGCCTTCGGCATTCTCGACCTTATAAAAATAACTCTTCTCTTTTTATAATAACTTTAATTAATTTATTACCTCCGGATTAATATAATTTGCAATTATTACTCCGTAATCCACTATTACGGTATACCAGTTCCTCTTAATCCGTATTTGTATAATAATAACGTTATCGCCAGTGGCTCCGATTATTACGTTCAGAACCTTTTTAAAATATTATAGTTTAACCTCCTTTTTCTCGTTTACCCGCGGTTTTTCTATAAATAACGTTATTTTTTTAAGGTTTATAGGAATTTTCGCAATGTCTTTTCGTCCCGATCGTTCTGTATTTAAAATTCCTTTAACTATTCTTCCATACGTATCACTTATTTTTGCAATTATTTAAATTATTATCGTATATCTAGTTATTTATAGGTTTGCTTTATAAGGGCCTCAATAATCGCTTTATTAGGTAATATCGTTTACGAATTATCATTTTCCCATAAGTTACCGTATTCTTTTTCGTCTTCCGAATCCTATTATTTTTCTTTAATAAAACTTTTAATTTTTTTTTTAATTGCTTTTTTATTTTCTAGGTCGGTAATAAAAGCCAATTGGATGCCCAAATCGGTAATAGCTTACTGGCAGTGTTTTTCCATTATTTTCTGAATTAATTTTTCTTTTATTTAATAGTTACACCATCCGAAATAGCAGAAAAGGTCTTTTTGTAAATATAACTCTTCTGGTAGCCAGCTTTATAAAGTTACCTTTTAATCGATTTCGTTTTGGTCTACGAACGATCGTAAATGTCGGTACTATTATTAATTATTTTTGTTAGGTCCTTTTTATCGTTTAAAGTTAAACCTTTGTTAATATATTCGGGTTATATACTAATAAATTACCTTTTTCCATTCTTAATAAAACCGATATCTGGATTTATCGTAACGGATAGTATGGATCTTTATATATCGTTCCGGTTCTCCTGGACAAAGGTCTTCTCTCTATTTATAGTGTTCCTACAGCCATTCTTATAAAGCTTATTAATTTTGCTTTTTTTGTTATTTTCTCTGTTAGAACTAAGCGAATAATTTTTCTTCAGTGAAAACCTTTCACCTTAAATGGTCCTTATACCACTGTACCACCGTATATCGTAATTGGACTATGTTAATTATTCTTTTATTATCTTTTTTGTCGTTTTGTTATTATCCCTTAGGTATAGGGGTCCAGTTATTTTGTCGAAGTTTTTTAGGTGCTTTATATTAAAAGGCCTTATATCCCATTTTATTATAATTATAATATTTAAACTAAGGTTAGTTTTGTTACCGGACCGCCCCGATTTTTATAAATCCTAATTAAGTCCTGTAAAAAATGGAAAATATAGCACGTTTATTTCCTTAATTGGGTTTGTTAAACTTGTAATATAAGGCGTACTAACCCTTCTTCTCTTATTGTCTTTCGAACTATCGATTGTTAATTTTTACTGCCTCGGTAATATATTTGCTTAAAAAGGTTAATCGTTTTAACTTAATTATTTCGTCCTTAACGTCATTTTTTAACCCTTTATAAAATACGTTAATTAGAATGTTGTCCTTTTTGTCCATTTATCCCGTTTTAGTTATTAAGTTTCGGAATTCCACTACATACTTAAATATTAGTCCTTTTTATCATAATTGCAGAATTTTTTATATAGCGGTACGTTCTTTATCAGGGTTGTCGAAATTATCCCTTAATTTTTCCTCGAAATTGGAATAATTGGTAAAAAGTTCCGTAATAAATTTTTCTTTATTATTTTTTGTTTTTTCCAAATAATCTTTTATAGTTAATTCGAATTAATCGAATGCGTTCCCGGTAAGGAATGCCGTAACGGTAAGAATCATATTTTCCGGATCATTAAAAACTAGGAATCATAAGTATATTTATGCTTAAGTAAGAAAATTCTGGATATTAGTTTTCCTATTATAGGGTTAGGGTTTTTTGGCCTTAATTTTCGAAATGCTGAAATTTTTCTTAATTGTTTTTTTAAATTACAGAATTTTTATTTTTAATTCTTTAAATTTATTTTGGAACTGTTAACTAATAGTAGTCTTTTTAATATTAGGGGCTATTTTAATAATTCGAATAATTACTTAAAGTTTAATAATACTATTAAACAAAAGCTTATAACGTATAACGGCTAGGTTAGTTAACTAATTATTAAACTAAGTCGTACGGTTTATATTAGCAGTCGTATTATAGGAATTTAAGTAACGATAATAATTTAATTACGTTTAATAATATTAAGGGTATCTTAGGTAACTAAGTTATATTACAAATTAGTACTATCTGGACTATGGAATTAATAAGCGTATATATCCTTTTTTAACTTACTAGCTTATTTCTGGTAAGTCGGTGATCCAGTTTACTGGCTTATTTATGGTAAGTTAGTAATCCAGCTTACTGGTTCACTCATGGTGAGTTGGTAATCCAATCACGTGATCTGACCCACTTGGGTCCTGTTTCGGCCCACTAGGACCGTTTCCGAGGCCTCTCCTCCGTTAGGTCGTAACATAAATAATCAGTTTATATTAGAAAATACGCCCCCCGAGGGAATTAAACCATTAACCCGTCGGGCGTTAAGTAAGTCGCTGATACAATTATCAGATATTCAAACCAATTATTAGCTCATTAAGTTACGAACCCCTCTTAGGTCGTATTAACAACTGTTGTTGGATAGCTTCTTATCAGGATTTATATGGGGTCCTGTCCTAGCCTAGTCTTCTTGGCTACAAGGGCTGTATTCTTACAGGTAGCTGGTTTGGAGTTCCTAGCCCTTTTTCCTAGCTGACATCTAACACTTTTAGTCGTGGGACTGGCAAAGGGTTGTAAAGCAGCCATCTTATGCGGACTTAAGGTTTACTGCGAAAAGCTTAACATGTCCTAAGTTATTATATTCCAGGAAATTCCCCCTGCCGAACCGTAAAACCAAAAGGTATAAGGTTTATCAGGGTTAAAATTTATCGGCATTACGTAACAATTAATTTCGGAATAAGGTTATTCGTAACCGAAACGTATAATTTATTATTATCGTAAAAACCATTAATAATTACTATGTTGGAAAATATTAGGTAAAGTATTTATCGTATTAATTATTAATATAATTATTTCGTATCTTTGGTTTAATCTGGATAATACAGCTTAAACCTAAGGATTTTATATATATAAATAAATAAATATTATAACTAGAAAAAAGTTAAAAAAATAACTTTTTCGAAAAAGGAAATAATTTATTTAGTTATTAAAAATATTAAGATTTAACGCCTAAATTAAAATTTTAAATTTAAATACGTTAAATTATATAAAATTATTAATTAAAATTACTACTTAAAGTTAAACTTTATCTTATTTTTATATTTTCTTACTTAAATTAATAACAAATACTATTAAAATACGTACGGTATAAAATAACGTAAAAGTAAAAAAGCTAGAAAAAATATACGAAGTTAAAAAAATTTTCGATATACGAAAAGAAAAAAGATTTGCTTAATACCTAATTAAATAAAAAAACTATTTAAACTCCGAAAACATTTAAAACCTATTAAAAACCTTACTAACGTTTAACGCTTATTAAAAAACTTTTATAAATAACATTAAAAACAATAACCTCTTAATTAACATTATTAAAATCTAGCTAATTAATAACGGCAATTTTAAACCAAGTTAAAAAAGTAATAAGTTATACGACGGTTATTATTAAACGCTTTTATTATATCCGTTCTTACTTTTTATAACGCTTTAATTCATTTAACTTTTCTAGTAATTAAAAATCTCGAAATAATATTTGCGTTATACGGTTAACTTATAATTTCTTTTATTTACGTAAACGGCGGACTTTTATTTATATCTATTTCGTTTCCTTTTTAATCTTTTCGAATTGTATTTCGGCTCGGAAATAATTAAAAACGAGCCGTTCGAATTAGGAAATTAGGAGTCCGTTTATATCGTAAAGGCCTTAATTTCGTAACACATATTTTTCGCACCGAAAAAAGTCCGACGTCGAAGCGTAATAAAAAAAAACCTCGACGGGCGTAATAAAAATACATAAATATATTTATAAAACGAAAAATAAATAATTTAAAAAAAGAATTACGCTTTTAAGTCTTACGATTAAGTTATCTTTTTCTAATACGTCCCGATATAATAGCAATAATAACTTACTAAGAAAAAAAATTCGAAACGAAAAAAAATTAAAAATTAAAAATTAAAAATTAAAAATTAAAAATTAAAAATTAAAAATTAAAAATTAAAAATTAAAAATTAAAAATTAAAAATTAAAAATTAAAAATTAAAAATTAAAAATTAAAAAAATTAAAAAACTCGTATTACGACCTGGTTAATTACGGCCTCCGAAGACGGTCGTAACAGGGATTTAAGGAATAAATAAGACGGTTACGTACAAACTCGACAGGATCTTCTATAAAGCCTTTAAAGCCAGGCTTTTAAAAAAACTAAATAATTAATATATAAGAAACGATCTTTTTATAATTTAAATAGTATTAACGTACAATATAACTTAGTTATCTAAGGTACCCTTAATATTACTAGACGTAACTAAGTTACCTTAGTTACTTAGATCTTATAATATATACTATTAGGTATTTAACTGTACAGCTGATCTATGTACTATATATATACACATTGACTTTTACAAGCGCGACCGGAAAGTACCTTCAAAAACCGTACCTTTTAAAAGGCCGAATAAAAAACCCGATTAATAGGAGTTTTTTAATACGGTAATAAACAAGGTTACGTATACGATTAATTTAAGAGATTTGCTATTTGTACTATATCTCCCTTGCTATTCGTGCTGTGCCCCACTTTTAACAGTTGCTTACAGCCGCCATAAATCTGCCATCTTTTAACTTCCAGCTGTAATTACAGTTGTAATTATAATTACAACGCTTTTAGCTATAATTATCTTTAACTGCAACCCTTTTATAACAGTTATAACAACTTCGTTATAATAACAACGCGTTATTTCGGCCATAACGGCTATTCCGAATCCCGAAAAAGGTGGCGCGTACGGCCGTAACGCTTCGGATCTCAGGGTGGAACTAGTTGGAAACTGACAGCTATGCCAGGTGTATGTCAGCTGGAAGGTGGGGCATACAACGCAAATAGCAAGGGGGATACAGCACAAATAGCAAATCTCTAATTTAATTGGTTCCTAAAAGCCCCTAACCATTCTAATTGTCGCCGACACGGTGGCGGAGCCACCCGAAGCTTCAATGGTCTAGCTCCTCTAGGCTGGCGCGACCTAAAGGAACGGTAGCCCAAGCTGGATTTAAACCAACTATCTCTTGCGATTAATCGTAACAGGGTGCCCAAGCCTGTTGCAATTAAAAGAGACACCTAGGCTCGCGACCACTGAGCCATTAAGCCAGATCTTATAATATAACTGCTAATATAAACCGTACGACTTGGTTTAATAATTAGTTAACTAGCTTAATTATTATATTATAACTTAGAAATATAAAAATAGTTTTATATATATAAAACAGTTATTTTAATATTAGTTTTCTTTATTAATATTCTTTTTATTCTTTTTTATTTTATTTTCGTATTTTCGTTTTTATTTTTTCGTCTTTAATATAAATTTTAAAAATATATAAATATATATAACTTACTTAATATAATTATTTCGAATAAATGAAATATAAACTTACTTAAATTCGATTATTTTAATTATAATATTAAAATAGAATTATTTGTTTTAAATAAAATATAATAAATTCGTAAAAGTTAAAAAAACGGAGTTTAAAAACTATAATATAATATTAAAGATAAACTAATTATAATAAATAATTAAATAACAGTTTTAAAAGTTTTATTTTAAAAATAAACCTTTAAAATTAATAAAACTTTTAAAAGGGTTAATTAACAGTTAATTATAATAAAATAATAAAAAATAAAAAATATTATTATTAAAAGAAATTTATTTCTTTTATTCTTTTATTCTTTTTCTTATATCGAATACGTAAAGTTATTAATTATAAATTACGTTTTTTTATTATAAATTATTAGCAGTTTATTATAATTAAATATAAAAATCTAGCGAATAGCATATAGTTGTTTTAAAAAAGACTAAAGAAGTTTAGGGGTAATTACTCTTATATATATGTTTAACTATATAAAGGATAATTCCTAGATAAAAATTGTTTTAAGTAGTAGCTGTAGCCTAGATATACCAGCCGCAAGTACCTGAAAGTACTAATTGCCGATACGCTCTTTTACGTTAAGTAACTTTATTTATATAATTTTTAAAATTAAATTTAAAGCTTTTAAAAAATCTATTAAAAGTTATTAAAACCTTTAATTTATATAGGATTTAACCCTTCGTTTTGGTTATATTTATTTAAAATAGAACTACGTTAATTAACCGTTATATTAAAGACCCAGCCTTTTTATTTTACCGTTTTTTCGCAGGTGTTCCAGAATATAAAGCCTATTTTTCCGAAATAATTCGATTTAAACTAGGCGTTATTATAGGAAAAACGTTTTATATACGTTAGCCGACGACGTTAAAAGTTTTATAACTTTAAGTATTAAATTTATTTTTAACGGCAATATTAACAAATAATTAAAATTATTACTTTTTACTTTTTTACTAAAAAATTATTAAATAAAGGATATTAATTAAGTATAGATTATATATAAAATATTAAGGCTCTTAGGTAAAAATTAACGTAAAAGGTTATAGGTATATATAAACAGGTAATTCTATAAGAAATTAAAGTTTTAAAATTAATAAGTAAACGAATATTTTCGGGTAATCGTAAGAAAATATTACGGTTATCGCTTTTAATAGTAAAAAATAGGTTTTAATAAGGCAACTCTTTTTTTCGTATAAAGGAAGTTTAACGGAATTATTTTTTTATTAATTACTTTAATTAAACTTTTTCACTTTTTTAATAATTTTTTCACTTTTTTAAAAAAAATTCAAGTTAATTATAAACGGTTCGAAATCTACCTATTTAAATTATTTTATAAATTCGTTAATAAAATTATTTTTACTTCTTACGTATTAAAAGTTAATTTTTTTTTCGATTTCCTAATATAGGTAATAATATTCGATTCGAATATAACGTTTTTTTCGTATTATCTATATCTTTTATACTTAATTAAATATATTTATATTCTCTTTTAAAATAGAAATAAGTTCTTTAAATATAAGCTTTAATTTTATTAAAAAAATTAATTTTAATTAGCTTTATAATTACTATGCCTGTATATACGTATTTTATTTCCGTAATATATTTAATAATAATATCTTATAATTTCGAAATATATAAAATAAACGTTTTAATTATAAAAAATATATAGCTTATTATAAATTTTATTAATTTTATAATTATTTATAGAACTTATATTTATTCTTTCGAATAACTTTAAATTAATATAATTATAATATAAATAATATATTTTTACCTTCCGGTAATATAAAAATATAACGTACTATATAAACAAATCGCTTATATAAATAAATCGCTATTAAATGAAATAATTATAACGTAATAAATTAATTTAAATTAATTAAATTCCTTATTATTAAACGTCTTTATAACTTCCTTATAAATACGTATATTATATCCGGGCCTACCGCAAACGTTACATTTTTATCTCTTCGTTTAAACCCTTTTACGGTAATTACGATTAGTCTTTATAAATTACGATTACTTATTACCACTCTTTTTTAACTATAAAAACCCTTACCTCCCTTATAGTAAACGTTTTTCTTTTTCTAAAAACGTATATTTTTAATTTTCCGGCATTTATTAAAAATATAATTCGTTTCTTAAAAATAACCGTTTTCCCCCCGAAAAAAAAACCCCGATTTCGTACGAAAGTAATAAGTTACTTTTTATTAAAAGCTTAACCGATTTAACTATATTTATCGGCGAGCTACACTATTAATTTTTAAATTTTTTTTTTAAATAACATCTACGTTAAATTACTTTAATAACAAATTTAAAAGTTTTCGCATATAAAAAAACAACGGAATTAGCTAAAATAAGTAAAAAAACGGTCGGTATAAACATTATTAAAATCGAATAAAACAAATCCCGCTTTTATAAATCCAGATTTAATGTTATCGATTATTATAGCAATTTTAAATACGTCGTAAAAGCCGGCAATAAAATTTTTCTTAATAATATAAATAACATAATATCGTATAAAACCATCGATATATAACGAATAAACGGATTTTAATATAAAAATAAGATACGTTAAAAAATTAAAGCCGATAAAGAATATATAAATTATAATAATTTTATTAATTTTATCATAATTTTCGAATTTAAATATTTAATAACTTTCGCAATTATTAAAAATAAAAAATCGTTTTAAACTTTTATTCCGCGTTTTAATATATTTATCGAAATATTTAATTTATTTTGAATTTAATTTATTTATTATCCAGTTATTTTCGCTTATAATAATCCTTTAATCGGCTAAAAATAAATTATCGGTAAATAAAAAAAAATTCCCTAATAAAAATAATAAATAAAAACAAAACCTAATCTTAAAAATTAACAGCTTATATTATTTTAAATTATTCCTTATTTCCTTATTACGCCTATTTAAACTTTTTATATTTTTTAATATTTATAATTATTATATTTATTATTATAAAAAACTTATTAAAATTTTATCTCGTCGAAGTTATAAATATTTTTCTCCGTAATACCGTATTTCGTAATTATAATCCGAATAAATTTAAATTATTTATGCAAGGTAAAATGCTATTATGGTATCTAGTTATATATATATAAGCTGATCCGTTTATTACATATATATATATAAATAGTTCTACATAAATATAACTAGGGAGCACCCTTTTAAAAACCGCCTTTTTTTAGCTAAGGGCCGGAAAAACGTAATACGGGTTATATAATACGGCAATTAACGATAAATACACCCGATTAATTAATTGGTTCCTAACGCCCTTAATCGTAACTGGTTCCTAGCTACCTTTTAATTGTCGCCGACACGGTAACGGAGCCGAAGCCCTAATTAGTTTAGCTCCTTTTAAACTGGCGTTACTTAAAGGAATAATAACTTAAGCTAGATTTAAACCAGTTATTTTTTAAAATTAACCGAAATAAGGTACTTAAGCCTGTTATAATTGAAAAAGATACTCAGGCTTGCGACTACTGAGCTATTAGGCCTTAAATTATTTATAAGATATCTTTAAATCCTTATATAAAACCTTTTAATTATTTATCTTTTAATTTAAACGCGTTTTAAGTTTTTTTTACCGTTTAATAAAATTAAATACCTAATTAATCCTAATACGTCTTATAACGCACTAATTAAATAACAAATTCGCTATATCTTTAATATATTAAAACCGGATAAAAATCGTTCGTATATTTAAATTAAATATTCGATTTATAATCGATTTTTTTTTCGGTTAATATCAGTTTTCGCAAATTAAAACAATATCGGCTCGGCAAATTTTACCGTTATATCGGTTTCTTAAAATAAATTAAAAAACATTATATATTATATAAAGCCGTTTATAACTAAATTTCGGGTCTTTTTTTAATTTAAACGTTTAAATTTATCCTCGTGTTTTTTATAAACCGTTCTATATTATTAATATTAAAAAAAATTAAATTACGTAATTTTAATAACGTAAAAAATAAACAACTTACTTATATAAGTAACTCGCTTATATAATACGTTATTTAATATACTATTTAAACATTTCGGTAATTTTTTAATATATTTCTAATATTTCAATAATAGGTTACTTATAAACTATGATTAAATTAACGTTATAAATATTATATTTAACCTTTTAATATAATTTAAAACATTAATATTTTTAAGTAACGTCCCATACGATTAAGCTGGACACACGATTAAGCTGGACACTTTTCAGCACTTCGCGACAACAAAGTCCAATTAATTAACCATAATACATTAAATCCATTTAAATTAATCGGATTCTTTTTCGCTAAACGTATTTACAGTTTTATTACAAATACGTATATTATATCCGGGCTTGCCGCAAACGCTATATTTCCGTTCTTTTGTTATAACCCTTTTATAACAATTACCTTCGGCTACTACTAATTGCAATTATTTACTACCACTTTCCTTCGTAGCTATAAAAACTTATGTTTCCTTTCCAGTAAATATCTTTCCTTTTTAAAAACGTTTATTTTTAGTTTTTCGGCGTTTATTAAAGATATAGTTCGTTTCGCATAATAAGCCGCATTCCTCCCGAAAAAAAACGTTTTCGTATAACAACATTAAATTATTTTTTGTTAAAAGATTAACTAATTTAATTATTTTTGTCGGCAAATTACCTTAGTAATTTTTAATTTACCTTTATAAATAACGCCTTTATCGAATTATTTCGGTAATATTTTTAAAAGTTTTCGCAAATAAGGAAATAACGGAATTAGTAAAAATAAATGGAAAACCGGTTAATATAAGCATAACTAAAACTTTTAACTCGGAAAGGACGTAATTAGGATTAAATAGAATAAAGCCAGTTACGGCGAATCCGGATTTGATATTATCGGTCGTTATAACAACTTTAAACGTATCTTAAAAACCGGCGATAAAATTTTCCTTAGTAATATAAATAACGTAACGTTACATAAAACTTTTAATATATAGCGAATAAACGCGTTTTAACGGGAAAAAACAGGATACGTTAAAAAGTTAAAATAAATAAAAAAAATTAGCTAATATGCAAAATATAATAATATTATAATTAACGTAATATTTTTCAAATTTTATCAAATAATAATTTTCGTAACCGTTAAGGATAAAAAAACGTTTTAATCCTTTCGTACGCGTTCGAATATAATAATTAAAATATTAAACTTATTTTAAACCCAATTTATTTATCGTCCAGCCGTTATCGCTTATAACAACCTTTTAATCGGGTAAAAATAGGCTATCGGCGAACCAGCGAAAAAAGTAGTTCTTTCCGGTAAAAATAATAAATAAAAATAGGGCCCAACTTTAAAAGTTAACAACTTATATTACTATAAACCATTCCCGATTTCCTTACTAAGCCTATCTAAATTTTCTATATCTTTCGGCACTGGTAATTACCATACCCGTTACCATAAAAAACTTTATCAAAAATCCAGTTTTATCGAAATTATAAATATCCTCTTTTATAATACCGTATTTTACAATAATAACCCGAACAAACTTAAATTACTTACGAAATATCTTTGGATTTTCGTATAACACCTTTTAATAATTAATTTTTCGAAATAAACGCGTTTTAAGTTTTTTTTACCGTTTAATAAAATATAATACCCAGTTAACTCCGACGTATTCTATAACGCGTTAAGCCAACAGTAAATTCGCCATATTTTCAACATACTAAAGCCGGACAAAAAACGTTCGTATATCTAAATTAAGGATTTGGTTAACAATCGATATTTTTTCGGTCGGCGTTAATTTTTACTTAGGAAAAATAATATCGGTTCGGGCGCGTTTACCGTTACATCGTATTTATAAGGTAAAATAAAGAACGTTATAAATAAAACTAAACTTTTTATAATTAAATTTCGGGTCTCGTTTTTTAACCTAAATGGCTAGGTTTATTTTCGCTTCTTTTATAAGGCGTTTTATAATATTAATATTAAAAAATATACGATTAAAGATAAGGAGTTAAAATAGCTAAAAAAATATCCAGCTCAATCGTATGTCCAGCTTAATCGTATAGGACGTTATATATATTTAAATGTTTTTATTAATTACGCCGTTATAATTTATAATATACTTTAAATAATCCTTAATAAATAATATAAGCTTTTTTAATTTCGTTTAAACTAATTAATTCTAATAAGTTAATAATATATTATTATTAATTTAATTTAATATTTTTTAATAATAAGAATCGGATAATTCGTACATTTAAATATTAGTCCGTATTACTTAAATCCTTAATTAAAACGTTTTTAATAATCCTTTTAGCGATATTTTTTAAGCCGTTATTTATTAAAGCCGAAAAGTAAAAACTTATTTACGTATAAAGTAATAACGTTTTTTATGTTGGAATTATAATATATTACGTTATCCGAAGTTAACAGATAAAAGTTTTATTACGCAAATATTTTTTTTCTTTTTTCTATTAAATAATTCCGGTTTGTTTTAGGCCGTATAATAGGTTTATCAGCTTAATAACCTTTTTAAAAAAGAACCTATATGTTTTCTTAATCTTTAAATACGTATTAAAATATTTTTCTTTAACTTACCGTTTAAGTACGGAACGATAAAATTTACCTGGAATATATATTACATTAAAAGGGCGGCTAACGTTATTAAAATTCTTTAATATACTGCTTTACTGTATTTATTATAGTTTTGTTATAATTAATTCTTTTTCGTTATGTAAATTCTTTTACGTAAATACGTAGCTTGTATTTATTTAACTTTTTTATAAACGTATCTTTTTTTCTTAGTATTTATTTAGCATTTATAAAGTGCCCTTAAGTACTTTTATTAAAGAACGTAAATTTGAAAATTCCGCGTAAAAGGTTTTTTTTAATCTTTATAAAGATAGGCCGTCATCTCCTAAGTTATTGTCTGCATTCCAGGAGATTCCCCCTGCCGAATTAGCTAAAGGGCATAAGGTTTATCAGGGTCGAAGTTTATCGGCATTACGCGATAATCGGTTTCGGAATAAGGCTTTTCGTAACCGAAACGTATAATTTATTATTACCGTAAAAACTATTAATAATTACCGTATTCGAAAATACTGGGTAAAGTATTTATCGTATTAATTATTAGTATAATTACTTTATATCTTTAGCTTAGCTTAAATAATACGGCTTAAATTTAACAACCTTATATAAAGATAAGCCGTTATTTATAATTATAAACTACTTATAGGTATTAATATTTAATATATTAATTACTTATTCGTATTTATAAATATTCCGGATAACTTAATTAACGTTTTTAAGATTATTAAAACGGTTTTTATAATTACTTAACGTTAATAGATTAAAATAAAAAACGTATAAATTATTTTCGCCTTCGCCTTTTTAAGTTAAGGTTAACTTTAACTTTTAAATTAATTTTAAGACTTTATCTAAGATTTTTAAGATGTATAACTTAGGGATAAATTTTTTCGGGCGTCCTCTTTTACGCTTAACCTATTTAATTTCTTAGTTCGTATCGTATTTTAAGACGATATTATTATCCTTATTTTTTATTTTTACGCTTTATTTCTAACGGTATTTTAAACGTTTTTATACTAATTAAAGCTTAGATAAACCCTTTTATATATAAGTTTTATTAATAATATTACGATTTTATTAAATTACTATTTAAATTATTTATAATAATTAACAAACTAAGAAATACTTATATTTTTATAACTTAATAAATATTTTTCAGTTTTTCTTTATTATAAATGCTCTTAAGTTTAATTATATATATTTTAAAGTAATACTACGTTTTAAATATTTTTAATATATAATACCTTTTCTCCCTAAAGGAGACGTAACCGTAAAACAAAATTAAATAAATAAATAGATTATAATATCGGTTGCTAAGTTTTACGAAACCTTAACTTTCTTATAAACTGCCTTATTATGCCCCTATCGACGACTATTCTTAACCGAATTCTGGACGGTTTTCGTAATCCGGAATAACCGGATAAATTATCGTTCGTAATTTTTTAGCTTATATCAAACTAAAAGTTAAATTTCGAAATTTTTAAACCTTTTATTATTTATATTTAACTTTTTTAATATTTTTTATACGGTCGATATTTTCTATTATAAGGTTATTTAACTTTTAATTATTTTTATTTATATAAATTAAATCGTATACGAAAATTAAAAGTAAAATCCGATTTTTTTAGGAAAAGTCGGTTAAATTAATAAAAATATCCATATTTTTAATTTGTCCTAAAGTTTTATTAAGTTTAAAAACTTAAAAAAAAACGTTTTCTGTAAAAACTTTATAATTATATATTCTTCTTACCGTTTATTTTTTTAAGTAGTTACGAAATATACCTAACTTTATTTCGTTTATGTTAAAAGTAAAGTAAAATGTAATTATTTCGTACTTTTATTTATTATATTTTAATAATTTTATTTTAAATATTTCTTTTCGTAATTTTTTAACTTTTATTTGTAAATTGCTATTTATAATATATAACATATAAGATGTAACTAATTTATTTATTAAGTATATATACAACCGGTTTTTATATAAACGCGACCGGAAAACACCTTTTAAAAACCGTCCCTTTTTCGTAAAGGCCGGAAACCCGTAATACGGGTCGTAAGTATACGGTAACAAATAATTAGTTACGTATACGATTAATTTGATTAGTTCCCACAGCCTCTAACTACTCTAGTTGTCGCCGACACGGTAACGGAGCCGAAGCCCCAAGTAGTTAGCTTTTCTAAGCTGGCGACACCTAAAGAAACGGTAGCCCAAACTGGATTCGAACTAGTTAACTTTTGTAATTAATTAAAGCAGGGTGCTTAAGCCTGTAATAATTAAAAGAGATACCTAGGTTCGCGATTATTAAGTTATTAGGCCGTTATATTTTTATATTTTTCATTATTATTATTATTATTATTATTATTATTATTATTATTATTATTATTATTATTATTATTATTATTATTATTATTATTATTATTATTATTATTATTATTAT